>QNGE01001781.1:0-61797 GCA_008508345.1 Paragonimus westermani | reverse complement strand
TTTATATATATATATATATATATATATATATATATATATAGGTAGATGAGTAACTTTCAAAGCCTAAGTTGAAACTGCAAAAGCACCAACGCCGTATCTACGAGGATCACTGGCGATTCATAAAGCTGCTGTCTTACCATGGTCAATTCTACACAATAATAATTCTGCTCATTACAATGCCGTCAGATTGTTAGTGAGTGTACCCTAATCCGCATTAAACCCCAAATCTTAATACGTGAGACATTTCGTTAAGCTAAGGTAAATTCTTGCTCAGACCCCGATGAATACACTGACTAAGCGTTCTAAGCACAAACGGACCATTCCATTGTACCAGTGAGAGTGTGCAATTTCATTTTTCCCACAGCATTCTGCCTCGGATTTCTATGAAATGAATAGGTCTGGGAGCTCATCCTTTCTTATACCAAAAGCTTCGGACTAGATTTAAGACCTGCAAGAATAGAATGGACCATAGTTAGATGTAAGACAATCTTGAGAAGACATGACTGCTAACATTCAAGTCTTTCATCAGTTGGTTAAGACCGGCGCTCAGCCCATACTCTATTCAAAAACATCCGGCGTAACTGCAGCAATGACTGTCCGAAAGAGGATGGCCTTATATCGAGCAAACACGGATGAAGAACAGCTGCCCACAAGAGATGACCGACCACCACACTGAAATAGGATTATTCGGACACGCGTGCTTGGTCCCAAAAAACGCATTCAAACATATTTTTTCAATTTTTTAAAATCCCGCAATGTCTACTATCTATGGTGATTCGATTTCATTCAAAAAAACAAACATGCGAAAATAGTAGCAGAATGTTGGACAGAACGACACAAATCACACGCGTACCCGATCGCACCATTGAGGCTTGAACTTGGGCCTGTTCGCCACACCGTTCTGTGTGGACTTGGAAAGAAACGCGGTCCTGAGCACGGATTCCACGCGCCTGTACTCCCCTGCCAGTAACATAGGCCAGTTCCGGGTGAAATGCTGCAAAAATAGATGTAAGGAAAACTATGGACCAAGGGATCACAGACAAGCTTAGAGACCACGGCGGTCCGAAGAAAGAGTGACAAGCAGCCAATAACTCTAAGCCCACAAGCAAAACCCAAAACAGTGTCGCTACGAAAAATAAGCATGCTCAATAACCGATCACCTGTTTCATTCGTGTGATGACTAGGGACAGACGGCAGTTCACTAGGTGAAGCTCCATGAATACGACTTTCCGACGAAGAGGATTCATGAACAATTGCTGGTCCAATGATATCTGGGGCTAACCTACCGTCATTAAGCCAGGATACGTCACCTTTCGGACAGTACACGCAGTCTGTATTCGGCAGTCGCTCGTAAATTCTATCAGCTAAAAGATGCAAAAAATAAACAGTGAAGTCCGGAAATAAATTTCCTATGGCTCGTCACATGCAGTGAACACAGCACCACATGCAGTTTCCAATGCAATACGATGAAAGACAGTCAGTCACCTGCATCTGCGATTTGTTGAGGCTTCTCTGACGAGTCCTGTGGTATTTTGTCCGCAGCAAAATTTAACACCCCGTTCAGCGACTGGTTGTAGCAATCAAGCGCATCGGGTTTATTAACAAAGTTGGGAACTGAGGTAGGTAGAACAGCTGAAAAAAGATAGTACAAGCGGTAAACTATCACTCCATGGACCGTAGGAGGAAAATTTGATCAACAATCACCACCGTGCATCCGGATTACATCACATGTTGCATGCGATTTGAAGAGCATTGACATTCTAGAAATGAACATGAACGTTCACCTGTATGCGAAGATTTCCTATCCAAGTATGCGGCACAACTCGTCCAAAGTGGCGTGCTACTGTCAACATGGATACCGTTGATAATAGTATCACTAGTGTTACAGTCTAGGCCAGATTCGGGAGAGGGATTTGATCCATTCTCTTGTGTGATAAGAGAGCTTTGTATCACGTTGTTTGCGATTTGTTTTGTAGTGGGCAAATGAAGCACTGCATCCGACTGCACACCATTTATTTGACTTTCTTGTTTGTCACGAGCGACAACAGCGATCGACTTTGAAGCATCTTCAGACGCATGGGCAAGGGCTGAAAGGGCCGCGATCGCTGCGGCTAATAAAAAACGGAATATCATTCAGATTGATGAATGCTATGACTGGACAACTGTAAACCGACCGCTCTCCGATATCGAACATGCGCAGCACCACAACAGCACCGAAATCCAGCGCGGTAAACACTTTCATGCACTGGGACGCCTTGCGCTTGCAAGCGCAAATCGAATACGCGACGATGGGTGGGAATGTCAATAAAACTGGTGAGACATGCGAAAACACATACAAGGAAAGGTATGTTGCAAATCCGCCTCATGTCAACAAAAACCTGTCAATCAATTCGTATAACGAGCGACTTATCAACGACTATCACAAAACAAGGACAAGCAATAGCAGTGAATGCGAGTGGTAGTACCAGGAGATCTTACGACACGGAAATGCTCGAGGTTATTCGCTTTGTTCAAGAAAGTAAATCATCGCAGTCCAATACGACAGAAAACGCAGTATCGAACCTCTAGAACTATCACATGCCTTCGCAACATGACCATGTGGACCAAAGGATGCGAACCGAGAACCACGAAGGTTATTTGTATTATATTTCCCACTTACCCTTACCGGACTCACCTTAGAACAAGCAGATGACAGTAGAAATGGGTGGTGAGCAGCAAACGACAAAGTGAAATATGCCAACAACCTTGGATTAGTTACATTTATGGGAGGATGTAAACTCAACACCACATCGCGCAATCCTTACAGAACACACACACAAATTGATTCCTAACTTACCACGATAATAAGTTCAATCAGCACACATTCGAATACATCTAACAAAAATAAGAAACATTCTGCTGCCATGGTAGGTGTCATCTAAATTTTTTTATTTCACTGAAACGTGAACTGATGTCACACTGCAAACAGAAGCGCAGCATGGTAGGCAAACGGTCCATTACACACACTGTTGTCGTTTACCACATAGATAACCCAAGTTACCAAATTACGCAGAGTGAAACAGCGAGTAGCATTCTCAGCCGTGTGCACCTTTCAGGTTACTTCAATGAACCACTCACTTGTCTGGTTCGCGCATGCGCGCACCCACGTGCATCATGCTCTCTACCATTCTCCCCTGAGTAACTGAGGTTATGTAACCGAGATTATCCGATGCGGGATCATGGTGTAAAGTATGCCTTCAAAGGATTTTTACACTTCCGGACGCTGGCTTGGGCATACCAGTATCAAAACACCGCACACCTAACAGAAGGTTCACGAACGATACTTATCTGGCCATCCTTCTGAAAAATGATCGTTGTTAACACCATCCAATTTTCACTCAGCCATATTACCTGCAGACCTTCGCGAGCATTGCTCATCTCCCCACAGTCAGACCGAATCAACCATAACGAGCAGATGGTGTGTCCATACGTACCGTGTCGGCCAGACGCCCACCTTTTCTACGGTTTTGCCATTTTGGCTGTGTTAATGTGCTGCCGTTTCTAAAAATGGCTATCGTGAATGAGTAACATACACGACACACTCAACTCAGCATGCTTGGCAGGATACGTGGCTGTGAACATGGCCCATCTATCTGCACCCGTTAGCACGTCTGTTGGTAGCATGAGATTCCTGGAGCTGTCGTTGACCACGGATATGTTACTGGGGCGAGATGCACATTATAAAGTGACAACTATTACCACTATAGGCAACAATACATCATACCGATGTACAACTGTCACACAATTGCAAAAAGTGGAAACAAGCCTCAGTCAGGAAGCAGAAAGGGAAACAATGAGGTCTAAATATACTATAGACAACTGTCTAAAGTCAAACATTCAACACTAACGTGTTTACAGCTTGCGAGTAGGCAATTAAGCTGTAAGTTAAGGAAGAGCGTCACCCGCAGTCGTCACCAGCAACATAACGGGCCAACAAATAAGAGTGGCATTCCGGAAACAAAAATTTCCTCCTCTCAATGGTGACCTCTTCGTTATAGAGTCGTTCACAATAGCAACAGTCTTCTGTTATACACTAGATATGTAAGTATATGTGCAAGTTGTATGTAAATTTACCATTGCCTTCACAATGGCTATCAATCGGACTAGAAAGTACTGTGGCCCGAGCCGTCGCTCATCTCAACAGTGACATGGAACGAACTAGAAGAAACTTTTACCATGAAAAGAAAGTTAGAAAACGACGCTAAGCGGAACAACGAGAAGTGGTAGGAAAGCAATTACGCCATTGACTAAGGCACATTGCCATATCGGGTAGCGTTTCTAGTCAGTGAAGTGAGTGATCACAAAGAGCCCAGCTGAGCAGTCAGGGTCTACATGTTTTGTGACCAGGTTGCTGCTTAACCACTAAATGCAACTAGTTGTCGTTGGTTTCATCGCTGAACTTTGGCACTGCGTACGCACCACTTTAGCGACACAGTAAAACATTGATCCCCGAGTGATCTAAAACGGCTTAGACTATCTGAGCAGTATCACTAAACAAGACGACGTTATCGGTGTAGTTTAAGTTTATCATTCTGTTCCTTGGGAGGAGTTTCCCATCACTACTGATGGTACCATCCGCAGTACTGAACAAGATATCGATGACTGGGAAGTTAAATAAGAGTAGAAAGATAGGATACCCCCGCTAACTCCACTGGAAATAGTGAATGGTAGAGAAGGTCCTTTAAATGCCCTAAGCTGCCAGAGATCTAACACTATAACGCTCTTAGAATGAATATGCGCTTCCCAATTTCACAAAAAGCGATTAAAGAGAACAGCTAAGTCAATTGGGTCGCAGAATACCCTAACGCTCAGGAGTGTAATTATTGTTAGGCGTAGGCAGACGTGGTAGTGTTAGAGCAGCTGACGGCGTGTATGTGAGAAACCAGCCTGTCCTTCACGATTCTGGTTTATACGCTTTGGGGATGTTCTGCAAAACTACGCAAATAACTGCCCCGGCTCAATTGAAAGCAGACTAACCGACCACATACAGTGCAGGGACATTTCATGGAGATGGGAGTTCTAAACAAAATTTATTTGTGACCGGTAAAACCCAGTTTGCTGACGATAAGCAACAGAAGTAAATGCATTCAACAGGTGAGCGAACAAACGGAAGTTCGTAAGAAACCACGGTTTCCGTAACGCTGCGCTGGAAATCGAGGTAGACATATAATTGAAAGGTTCGCTAAAATCTCATGATGATCCAGTGGATCAAACAAAATCATGACCGATGTAATTTTAGAAGTACACGTTATCTATTTAGAACTGGGTGGTAATTGGTTGCCTTTGAAAGAACAATGTTAGTCAACATCTTAGATTACTGACGAACAGTCTCGGAACTCCTAATCGCGGGGTTATCGATTGGAATTAACAGACAGTAACTGTGTTTCCTCTCGAGAAGATTGGGCAACCCGACCATTACTGACAAGCGCAAGCAGTTGAGCGTTCAGAGTTGATAATTCGATTGTGTGAGGTGAATGGCGCAGTGGTCAGCACGGTTGCCTCATGAAAGCGTGGCCGAAGTTCAAATCCCAGTCGTGGCAAGGATGTACACTACTGACGAGCTCTAATGAGAGCGAAACTCGATCCCAATGCTTCTTTTCGAAAGAGGCCGGTTGGAAAGCGTATCCGGATTCCTTTCGAGATTAGAATATGCAGGCGAAAGTGATTGGATTTATTTATAGATCTCACTAGCCACAACATAAAAACGGTCCACTTACGAGGGCCCACTTGAACAAAATATGGCGATTCAGGCAGCTTTTGACCGGCAAAATTAACCTGCACTTGATGCGCGCCACAATCTTTGGGTGTGTATTCAACAAGGTAGACACCGCCTCCCTCAGGTTGAGTGATTCTGGGTCTCACTGAATCTTGTCGTCCATTCGGATCCACGATAATGCACTCCACCGTACCCTCACCGGCATCTACAAACGGAATATGTAAATGATTCGCCTTGGCAAGGACACTGTGAGTGACATACGAAACAGATTGTCAAATGTAGCAACAGAGACAGACGCAGGTGGAACCGAATACGTGCTTGTTATGACAGCTTTATTCAGTAATGCGATGAACACAAACTATACAGAGAACAATAGTCAGGACCTACATGACGCGACAGAATGTGAAATGACATCCATATGACACCTCGAGTTATGAATCAGAGAAGCAGGTGTACCGCACGGATAACTAACATGTTCCAAAGGAAAACGGACTCATTTCCCAGATCAGGAAGGTATGAAGTATGATTCTATCGACGCGGAAACAAAGGAACAATCCATGCCACTGTCACCATTCGAAATCACAAATATAATGGCATACTTTGGGTGTAGACGTTGAAGTAGGTTCGACGCCCGACGCAATTTCCAGCAGTACCGTCAATTCCCGGACCACTCACTGACACCTTGTTCGGATCTCCGACTGGGCCCTCAACACCGACACGGTAGGGGGAATCCGGAATTTCTTGGCCAGCGAACTTGATGATTACTCTGTGTTCGCCTTGCATTCGTGGCTCGTAGACACAGGAGTAAGATAGGAGTTTGTCATTGTGGCCAACCACTTCGCACTGTGCACAAACACAAATAAACGCGAATAGACTCATGAAAATTCATTTTGGTGCTATTCAAAGTAGATCAGTAAATAGACAGCTAAAGTGTACAATAGTAAAAATGACCGAATATCAGAGAAGCAAGGTAGGGAAAGGTGTCAAAAAACGTTCGACTCCATCCGTCTAACGGAAATGCCCAATGCTAAAATGTACTGAATGTTGTCAAATCTAGATGAGGTTCAATCCTAACAACTCTGGAGTTCGGTGGGATCCGGAGTAGAAGCAGGAACAGTATATCTTCACGCGATAATTGCCCCACTAGTTGAGTTGTGATTTCGTAGGAAATTCGGTCATGGTTGTCCAGCAAGCTGGTTGACTGCAGGTGGGTGCGGGCTGGCCACACATGGGGTAAAAATCTCGGTGCATAGACCAAACAGAAAACATCGGCAAAAGATGTAAATGATGATAGTCAAGGTTGCCTTTAGCACTCAGTCAGACAAGCATATCCAACCCATTGTGCACGCACAAAACGACTCAATGCAAACAAGGTGAGATTAGTGGATGGCGAACGCAATTGGCGCTGAGCGCGCTATCTGTACTAAGGATACCCGATTACGTGATTATCCATACGGTGATCCCATATGAACCACGATTTGTTTGCTTAAAGGATGCAGCTTCAAATAAATTTTGTCCAATTGTGCTGACAAGCAAAGCCACGTAGAATACCAAGCCGACCAAAAGTTGAGTCCTCAAGCGTCTACATGTTATATCATTATTTCGTATCTTAGCTGTGTAAATGTACCTGCCGTAGTACTAAGAAGGACAATCGAACAAGTTTGCTTTCACGCTGGGCGTGTGAGCTAGAACAAGGGATCTTTGGTCCCATGCGTAATTTGGATGGCAAACTTACGGTTCATACTTCCGTCTTGACAGTTGATCATGGTGCCACCCAAATAATCCTGCCCTTTGTCGGTTAAATTTTGTTTAACTATACGGCATGATTCGCAGAAATTGGTAGCCAAGATACCCTTATGGTTTGAAAAAATGAATGCTACAATACTAGTAGATCAGCTCTACACACAGTGTTGGCCTTAATTGTCAGAATCAATCAATCGCAAAATAACCGTGAAGATATAAGAGCGAAACCGCATGTTTTCAGTAGAACATCAGAACGTAGCAGGCGTTGTTATCTAGCAGTGTACTTGGTCAGCATTTTGTGGGCCAGCGTGCTATAGACATGATATTGTTGTGGCGTAAAACCAAACACCATCAGTCAGTGTATACCGTTGAATAGTTTCAGAAAGTCCGCTAAATGGAGACTTAACCAAACAAGTTTGAACCCACTGGAATAACGAGCAGTCAAAGTGGCCCTCAGAGGATGGCCCGAACTTCAAGAAACGAATGAGACAAACAAACATCCAGCGATTTTCACACACGGAAATTTTGCTCGGAGGATGTGTGTAAACCAGTAACGTCACTTCAAATTCTACTTACTGGTTCACAAGAAGAACTTACTGCCACAGATGCTCTAAAACAATGGGCGTGTTTAACTGTCCAGTGTAGAGTTTGACAAACAGAACGAAACTCTGTTAACACTGTGGTAAGGTGCAAAACCAGTCACTAAAAACTAAGTGTGAAAGTAGAGCGCTTAGCAATAGCGCTCGGAGACTTCGGCAACCTGAAGCAAGTATTGCGTGCACACTGAAACCCACAGATGAATACGAACAACCAGACTGACGGCAAACGTGAGATGGGATTTGTGTCCATTAGCCGCCGAACAAACTGCTCAGATCGAAGTCATGTACTAAATGTTTGACATGTCGAAACTTATGACTACTACCCCTGGCCAACAGTTATTGTTGACTGTTTCGGGCAAACCTTGTGTTCCAAATTTAATGTAGTGCACGTAGATGAGAAATTAAAGCCTTTTGCTGAATGGCTTCTATCGGTAGAACCGTTTCGAGCTAAAACAAAGGCATAAAGACAAGGACAAGACGACTTGCATGAAGTTTTCCAATGGTAAGACACATGAACGAACAAACTACTGGCGTCAATATATCTTCCTCAAATCGAAGCCTTACAGTCACTGATTACAGAGAGGGTGGTAGGCTTGTGCGAACCACAGCCTTACCGAAATGCCAGAGTTATGCGCATCTTCGAAGAGAGTGCATTTCCGTTATCTTAACTACCACAAGCTAGCCTACAGTAATGGAGTGACTCAACTGAGAGGCAATAGGATCTGTCAATACTGTGGAAAAAAGCCGAACTCAATTAAGGTAAACAGAGTAGATCGACGTCTTATGAGGCCCATATCAGGTGTAGTTAAGAATGGCTGGGAGAAATCGTAAAATAACCCAGACATGACACAATTACAAGTTTTGGAGCTCTCTAGGTTTTTGTGCCAGTCGAAAGCTTCATCACACTAGTATCGGTTTCGGTGCTTTCAGATCTAACAAGTTCATTTTGATTTTTTCCGCCGGTGATCAGTAAACTGATAGCCTCCAGACATTTCAAATTAAGAGTGGGAGATGAGAAAATCAGCTGGGAAGGAAAAATAACTCTTCTTCTACTAGACAATTAAGACCGAAAATACATTTATGTCCCTAAGGGTATACCAACGAAAAGCAAAAGATGTATTTGTGGCATACCCCTGTACTTCATAATTCACAAAAACTTTTCGGGTATTCTAAACAGTTTCCAACTCTTCTGTTTAACCGCGTGATAGACTGCTCCATTGATAAGAAACGCCTTGCAGGTGACATGGTTGTATTTATGTAGGTGTTGACTCCTTACGTCTAACTGACCTACTACTTTCGTCTTTTCAATTCTCCTCACGTTTCATCCGGTCACCTTAATAAGAGACAGCAGCTTGAGAATCAACACCCATGGGTTACATCTAAAATCCATAACGTAAGCAATGTACTTCTATACAAGGTGAGCGTGCTCCATAGATCACCTCACTTGGACAGCACAGAGCAAACTGCGTTTTTTAGTAGCGAGCAACACTGGAACCCAATGCACATGTTCAACAGAGCAAAGTTCTGAGAGAAGAGTAGAAGCAATAAAAACGGACGGACACGCTAAAATAGGTCAGAAAAGAGAGCACTTCGTTGGAGGTGACACAAGGTAAGAACTGCAATACAGGTGGGGGCATCAGATACAGTTTGGTTGGGACTCCTTGGAGAAGAATGTCAGTCGAGTAGGGGATCACGTTACCCGCTGCACATGAATGAAAAAGGTCCACAAACATGTGCATGCAAACTTCAGGCATTAACGTCCAAGAAATGTTGAGAACCATAATGAACATTTGTAACTCATTGTTTCGCCGGTCATACCAGCCCATTGCCCCAGTATGAGTAAAAGGATCTCATGAAAAATGTGCACATAATTAGGAAAATAAAAAAAGTTACGAAGTATCAATAACTGTAGATTAACACAGTTAAAAGACAGTCTGTTCGTGAGCTTATGAACAAAAACTGAGATGAATCTCTACTTGATGAGTCTGAAGAAAAACTAAGCCAGTAGTACAGTACAGATTTAGAGGCCAACATCATCAAAACCACACTATGTATTCCTTTCTGACGAAGCTCCATGCAAAGCACTCAGTGCGATGGCTTTTGACTAGCACAGTCAAACAATGAAGGCAACATTCACGGAAGAAAAAGACAATGGAATAAACTTACCGGTTCTCTGGCTCCTTTAGGATTGAGAACGATAACCTCCAAATGTCCACGACCAGCACTGAATGTTTCCACGGTAAAGCGACATGGTTGGCCAAGTCTACTGCCTGTCGATTCCAAACCTACAGTTTGCATTCGCAAATAAACGCCAAAACAACTAATCGAACCCTTGCAACAACCGATGCACAGCAATATCTAACAACTGATCAGTAAACAGCATCATCACCACATGAAAACAGTACATCACGTACTGACTGGCAATCTACGGAGTTTTTTTATACAAACTTCCGTTTCGGTAAACTAAAGAATGTGCCATACATGGTGTACCCCAATAAAACGGTTTCCTCCAAGAAAGGAATGAAGAAATATGGACGCTAATTAAGATAGACAATTTGTATACAATCGAGAAGGTATTCGGCTCCGTGTCCAAGAGGGACGTACTGCTACGATTTACGTTCAAGCGGTAGAATTCATAAACCTATCACTTACCAGGTCCGTAGGCACGAACGCGAGCGGGATTGGTTTTAGGTCGAAGAGGTGCACCTTCCTTGAGTTTCGCACTTGGAAACTGACTAATGTATGTCATCATGGCCTTCTCATCCACGTTGGGACTGATCATTTCTTCCGGACGGATGAGCTGAGGTACAGTGAGCCATTCCTCTGCCATAGTTATTGCCTCCGTAGCGTTGCGCAACGGCTGCCGATGATCCCAGTCTGGCCAGTCAGGACAAAGACCCGGCGCACATGCATCCACTAGAGCACCGATGGCAATACCGCTGTTCCAATCGGTTGTAAAGTTTTTCACGTTAGGATTGGGCATCTTCTGTCTTATCCAACTTAGTAATCGTTGTTTGGGTCCCGGACCTTGACCGTCAGCGTCCTAGTTACAAATAACGGTGTTTATTGCATTCAATCGGAAAAAAACCCGAGCCAAAAAGACAGAAAAAATATATTTTTCACCCAGTGGATGTGTGCGAAAGCTACTGCTTGACTAGGTGCTACAAAAGCCACAGCTTGATTTGGTGGTGCAAGTGCTACTGGGTGATGTTCGTAGTGCAGTGTGGCAATGGAGAAGAGCGAAACAAAATGTACACAGTTAAACAATCGCAGAAAAGGGGAAGCCAAAGGAGTAAAGTGGGAGGCGCAGAACACAATTACCTCGTTGTTAGGTGTGCATCCTTCATCAGTAGAAATTGAGGATATGAGTTTGACCTTCGCACACTGGGTGCACACGGTGGGAAGGATGGTGTAAGTAGGCAGACATGCATCTTGCGTGATGTTTTACTTTGTTAAGTTAACTGACAATAAAACAGTTGCGCATATAAACAAACACCTCCAACACAGCAAGTCTTACTCCCTAAACACAAGTCCCGTGAAATGATCGCAAGTAAGAGCTGAAAAAAGCAAACCTGACCAGAAAATCACGAACAAACTTAAATGTTCGTTGGAAATTAATTTCTCCCGTCCTTTATAGCATGTGTAAATTAATTTTCCAAGTAATGCACCGTAAAGTGATCGCCACCATGTAACATACTGGGTCTTACTTGGACCAGACAGTGTCATATTAGAGGAACAACGCAAACATTGCAAAGACCTCCGCTTCATGAGAAGTGTCGTCCACGAGGACAAACTGACTACTGGTTAAATCCTGCTCTTTACTTTGACCGGACTAGTTTGACTGACGCGAGTTAGGATTGGTTAGGTCACCGTCGGGGTACCCTGAGGATCCACACAGATCACATCTGAATATTAGGTAAAAGAGACATTCCAAACAAAATGAAACCTTGTGGCGTTATTAGACCGTGAACATCAGTGCAGAATTGCCCGGGTTAAGTGATAAGGTATGCGGTTTTGCCTGTTATAGGAACACATGCCAAAAATAAGAAAAAGCGGGACAGAAAAGAAGCAGGAACTGCTTAGGAACAGATACGGGAAAGTACGTTATAGAATCATTTAAAAATGATTACTTGCAGAAGCTTATCCATGTAGTTTCCTAGCCACAAGCAGCAACGACCCAATGACCGACCTAAATTCCCGCGTATATCAAAACCCACCCCAGTGACTGAAACCCATTATCAGCTCGAACTCATACGGAGCTGAAACACAACCACGACAGGAAAAAGAACTACATTAGTTTGAATATAGATGGGAATTGTAACTCACTCCATAAAGCTTCAAGCTTAAACTTGCATATTCCTTATCAAGGTGCTAACACTTTGAAAACCGAAATCGCCGTTGTAAACGAGTATAAGATGACACCTCCAAGACTGTCTCGCCAGATCACTATTCATTAAGCCGAACAATCTAGTCATACAAAAATATTTACTATACGGAACCCGATTGATTTCCATCTCCTCCAGTGGTTCACATCACAGACTATGTGAACCGAGAGACTATCAATTCCGAAGACAAACGTAATCCATAATGAAGAACCAAGCGATGAGTGTTGACTGTCATACGCGAAGACAACTAGATACGTCGATCGGCTGCGACAGCGGATTCTTAATCCCATCAAAGTTTGTCAGCTGGTGCTACTAGACCGGTGAGACTTAATGCAGATACTCCCGACCTATACTGCTACCTTGACGAGGTGGTCGGGATTGTGTACTGTTTTGATCCGGCGGGCTATGCTGACTAGGACTCCGGTCCTTCCAGGTGCAACCTTGTCAGACAGGCCGGCCAAAGGAGAGCAGTCAGACAAAAAGCAGTTACACTCACAGGATGGTATGTCGCACTAGTGACCGCGTAGGAGTGCTTAGGTAGTGAGGCACGATCCTATAGGCATGCGGCAGAACTATTTTTACAGTTGCGGCAATGCTGTCATCCGTATTAGGAAGGAGGGGGATAGAAAAGGTACCCTCAAACAAAGAGCACACCGATCGCCCAACGGTTGACCGTGACCGACGGCGTATTATCCAATACGATCGAAAAACACCAACTATCTCTCAAAAGTACGATGTAGCAGCAGTGTTCAGAATCAGACATTACTGTCTTATTCACTGCGCCCTCGGGCTAGGCAAGCCCCTCACTGCCAAGTGAGTCAGACTCTTGAGCCATTGGCTCCGGGTAGGGTCCCCCAAGAAAACCCTATATCCTGTTGTCTCGCAGGTCAGACTTTTGAGTCAGAGGTTCGGAGTGGGGTCACTCAAGTCAACCCCCTTCCGCGGCATAAACGACCGGGAAGTATCAGAAGTTATCGTTCTCTCGACAGTGGCATTAATAACCGACCACGACTTTCTCCTACTGTTTTGAACCCTATTTCTTCTGCCTTCCATGTGCCTTCAGGCGATGATGATGAATGCAGATACATATGGTTGAATAGCAGAAAACCGCTAACGTCACTCACTATGAGATTCGGTTTCGACGTCGGTTACCTTACACCAGCCGACCTTTAGGTACAGACAGATGTCTAATCGTCTTTAGAAACGAGGTACGTCAAGGAAGATAGCTATAGGTCTGGAAACTGAGCCTCATCATTAACACAAAAAGGCACCAGTCAGTTGATAGTGACGACCAAACGGCCACGCAGCTATACAGCGAAAAGCTAAACTTGGTCTAAAGAAAGAACGGGACGGAAAGGCTTTAAAGCGTAAAGACACCATTCCCAAACTTGGACGTTTAATATCAAGGTGCCTGTCTTGCAAACAAACAACTGGGTTACAAACGAAGGTAAGAGGTACTCACAAGTGGCGTTTTTGCAGCTTTCACAGTCCCGCTTCACTGGTTGCGCTCACTTCATTCGCAACAAGATAAAAAATTCAACGGCTTGGCAACAAGATCATAACAGCTGCCATCTCTCCGAATAACTCCAACTGAGGGTTTAGCTTGAGAGACAAACCCCGATCTAAAGTAGGTAATCTGCCGATAGCTACGAACATTTGTCAAATACAAAGTAGCAAACGGTATAAAATCTACAAGAATGCCTTCCTACAAAGGTCAACAACCATATGGGTGCAGGAGTGCTGGTAAATGCGGCGTGCTGTCAAACGGTAATATAACCTTACTGATGAGTGGACGGGGATACCGTTAATTTCAAGATGGAAATCACTCACATGTGATCACAGTCTTCGCATTCAGGTAGACATTTCAGCCAGCCTCTTTCGTAACAAAGCACTAGATTCGAGTTTCGTTCTTGTTAGAGCTCGTCAGTACCGCATATCCCTGCCACGGCCGGGCCTAGGAATCCAGTCACACCTTCATCAGGCAATCATGCTGATTACCGAGCCAGTGACCTTACGCTAGGCGGGACTGAATTATCCCCTCTGAACGCTCGACCACTTGCGCCAGTGAGTAACGAACAGGTTTCATGGAAGAGTGGCCGGGGTTCTAGTCCGGGCCGTGGTAAGGATACGCATTGCTGACGAGCTCTAAAAACGAAACTCGAGTCTAGTGCTTCTTTCTGAAAGAGGCTGGCTGGAAAGTCTATCTGAGTGCGAAGGCTGCAATCAAATACGAGTGATTTTAAATTTGAAAGTGACGTGAGCGATCGCACAATCTGCGGTCTAGAAGGTAGTCTAGAGCACCTTCACTCAACGNGGTTCTAGTCCGGGCCGTGGTAAGGATACGCATTGCTGACGAGCTCTAAAAACGAAACTCGAGTCTAGTGCTTCTTTCTGAAAGAGGCTGGCTGGAAAGTCTATCTGAGTGCGAAGGCTGCAATCAAATACGAGTGATTTTAAATTTGAAAGTGACGTGAGCGATCGCACAATCTGCGGTCTAGAAGGTAGTCTAGAGCACCTTCACTCAACGATGCAGTACTGGCTGTTGTTAATTATCATATCGTTGCGTGACGCTCGAAATCTTGAGTTGTTGGAGGCTTCCATAAAAGTCACGCACAGTATAAAAAGCTGTTTACGAGATTTGGCAGACAAGTTTCACAAGTCAAGGCTGATCCAAAGTGCTTACAGAAGGCCGAGATTGGTTTACATATGCCCGGGCAGCATACGAAGGAGTACAAGTGTGATACATTCCGATACAGGTTACACGAAGTGAACTTTGGACAGCTTAGCAGAAACGTTATGAACTACTAACCTAACGGTAGCAGTTTTGATAAGAGGCTACCACCAATATACATATGCACATGAGGTCTCATAAGCTACATGGTGGCATACATGGCTACACCAAAGTTCGGAACTACTATATTCTACTTACATAGGTTACTCGAATTAAGTTTTCAGGTGCACCTCTACGGTGAAGTCTAAAACGCGAACACAAGGAATGAAACAGCGGCCACTGGCACATGCGCGTATTCCAGCTTTCACATCGTGGAGGCGAATTTTCACAGCTATCGTTTTCAAAACACGAGACTACTTGTGCTCTATCTCACACTGTTGTTGCAGAAGCCTGAAAATAGACCGAGCGCCAAGTAAAATGCGGTGTTAGATGCAAGTAGTGGAAAGAACTGAAGACCAGACGATGAAAGAAGAAACGATATATTCATTAGGTTAAAGTCGTACTTTTGTTAGTTTGTTCGTTGTCTAATTCTTTCTTACTTTGTTAGAGGCGTGAACGGTGACAGCCAGAGAACATCCACAAATATAACTTCCCCTTGCTTCACGACAGATTGTGACTATGTTCCTTTGCGTCACCAGCCAACAACATACAGAAACTTTTGGATCCCAACAGGGATGCTGGGAACGGCCAACGCAGACCAAGCGTGATGCGCATGCCGTGATATCTCTATAGTAGGTTACGGGTTTCTTGGCGTTGTATGCTCGCTAATTACAGGGTACGTGAACATACAACGTGTTAGGTGCCGCGTTGGCATGTGTAGGACGTCTCAGAGTCACCTTAACCGATAGAGTGAGACTACTCTATATGAAGGAGGATATCTGTTCAGAGCAAGGTCCTACGTAAACACAACCAACATGAAGATGTCCACATAAGGGTAAAGTTCCACATGCAAGGGCTGTCAAAAAATGGATAACTTATGAACATTGCTGATGAACAGGTTTCACGACTGCGGAGCGGTACCTCGCATACGGTGGTAGTATGAATCTTGCATATTATCGAGAGACAAATAGCATGCCAACATTACAGACGGCTCTGGGTAGAAAATGTTATTCAGGATTTGAGGATGAGATCCAGTCTCCTACAGAAAAGTCTGCCAGTGAAAGTACAAGCCCCGCAGTTTCGAAAAAATACTACGCATCCTCGCGAAGCATATAACATTGTGAAATCTCAGTCGTGAAATGTTCTAGGGTATCTACGACTGTACATTTTTAAAAAGTGAGGTTATATTATTGGGAGAAGACTAACCACAACACCATCGAGAGCTCAATGCAGAACGTTGTCCATTGCGAAATTGGCATTTAAAAGAAGCAGGGACAAGATAGCTGGGAAGGGTAGAGAGTGGTCGGAGCTTGTCATAAATCCTAAACCTACCCGTCTGTTTAATGCACTTACGGTGGACATACGATCAATAAGTATTCAACTCTCCAACAAGTGGCCCCAGGAAATAGTTCCATTGACAGAATCGAAGGCTGTCCCGAAATCCAAAAACTCGATAACGACTGATCGCCGGCAGACGTGCCGGTGTGTGAGCAAGTGCCAGGAGCTGAAGAGTTGACGGATGCTCCCATGGTCTGCGCGAAATCGGGACTGATCATACGCCTAATGTTTTGCGAATAAACTTATAGGCGTAGAGGACGCTAATGGCGTAGATTCAAGTTGTCAGACTAATTTTTCAGTTGATGCTACGCACGCCGCATGGGCCTTCTTTAACGGTGGAATCGACTATCGATCTTCTCGGATGAAAAAGCCTACCCAGTGTTTTATATAAAGTGCGTCGCCAACAGTCTCAAAAGCGGACAGAGGATGACAGTCAGAGCGGGAAGATTCAAAACGCTGAAGGATTCAAACTTCCGATAGTGGAAGGGGAGCACAAAGATCCGGACAGCACAGTGCAATCAATCCATTAGTTCAGGGTAATTGGCGAAACCGGCCAGGTGAACTGCGACCAGCGGTGCAACCTCTGTATTTTTGCTGCGTTTGCAAGTCAAGCATTGGCAAACCGTCTACTCCGTTGCTCATACCACTAACACTAGGAAGGTTTACACCGGCGGACTGTACATGACGTAATAGTCTCCAGAAACTTCTGAACACGGAGGCTGATTCCATCAAGTTTCCAAATCCCCATAGAACAATTCTGAAAGCCTGAGCTTCAGAGAAGGATGTAATTTCAAATGCCCATAGCCAGCCGTTATGTAGAGACATTTTTAGTTTGCCACGTATTCCAACTATTTTGCTATTTATTTTGACCGTTGACACTATTGACATTGTTTAGTTGCATGTCCGGATTTTCTCGTTGGTTCGACCGCAAAGATCACAATTGCACTTGCACCTTCCGGTCGCTAGCTACTGGTCTGTCGCGCTTTGCTTCTGTTGTGTTTTGCTTACAGCTCGCTTTCCCGGTCTCTTTGCAATAAACGTCGATGTCCTATAATCAGTTTTTCTGATTTAATTATTGTGGAGAATAGGCACGATTCTAGACAGAAACGTACCAGTCCTCTACAATTTGGTGAGCCCGATTATTAATCCTTTTTTTCAGCAATTTTTTTTCCCGGTTCACTGCAGCAAATTATTTTGACCCGAAACTTCTTAATTCCGGTAAACCGTTTTGAATTTTGGGAGTTTACCTAATTTTGTTCGCTTATATATATATATATATATATATATATACGTAAATTTTTGTTGGTCCTTTTTGTGAATATATATTAAGTTTGGCCTTATTTTGCAATGGACTCAGAAGAGAAGCCAACAGTCGGAGCAGTCACAATTACTGTTCCACAGTTCCTAGATATGGAACCCGCTTTGTGGTTTATGTACTTAGAAGCGGAGTTCTACAACCAGCACGTTACGACAGACCAGGCTAAATTTAGCCAACTCTTAGCCAGGCTTCCCAAGGATTTCACGATGCAAGTGCGTGACCTCCTGCTGAATTTACCCGCCGGACATGTATATAAAGCCCTTAAGGAAGCCGTTATCACACGGGTCACGCCTTCTGATAGATCTCGGCTACAACAGCTCTTTAGAGATCAGCAACTGGGAGATGAGCGACCGTCTGATCTGCTGATTCAAATGCAACAGTTGCTGGGCCCCTCATCCATGGATGAGACACTCCTCAAAGAGTTATGGATTCAACGCCTTCCGGTTAACACGCAAGCTATTCTCACAGCAGCCAAGTCCCCGTCCTTGTTGGACGCAGCACAACTCGCTGAGATTCAGGATCGTTTTTGCACCGTCTCACCTGTCTCCATTACAGCGGTGACGAATCGTACTGAAAAGGGGTCCCGAAACCCCAAGCTTTTCAGCTCCACAGCTTTCATCTCGTCCACCACCCGATGATTGGAGCACGGTTTGGGCGGAGATAGCGGCTCTTCAGGGAGATTTCGCCCGCCTTAAGACACGACCCCCTTCGAGTCGACGTCGGAGTAAGTCCCCGCGTAAATCTCAGGCATCTGGTACCACAACAAGTTCGGAAACCGGGCGAAGCATTGCGTCGCCCCTTGTAAATACTCCAACCAGGGAAACTTCCGAGCCGGCCCGTAATGGCGACAAACGCGGTCGGTACCCTCCCTAACAGTCGCCTCTTTCACATTAAGGATTCAGGCTCGGGAATCACGTTCCTGGTCGATACCGGGGCGGAAGTCAGCGTGATTATTCCAAGATCCAGCGAGGCGAAACCCCTCTTCCCTACCCATGTTTCGTGCTGCCAACGGCACACCTATGGTCAGCGCTCACTCACGCTTGACCTAGGCCTCCGGCGAACATTTCGCTGGGTTTTCAGAGTTGCAGCCGTACCTTTCGCTATTTTGGGAATTGATTTTCTTCAGCATTTCGACCTCGTGGTCGATATGCGAAGACGGAAACTGGTCGATTCCCGTACGAAAATTAGCATCAACGGCACCCAGGCATACTCAGAGGCCATCAATCCTCTTATTCTTCAGCCTGAAATCTCTCAGCCTTACGCATCCTTATTTTTTGATTTCCCACAGCCCGTTCGATCTGCGAACGAACCCCTTCCAGTCACTTCAACTTGCACTCACCACATTAGAACTAAAGGCCCACCAGTCTCCTGTAGACCAAGACGTCTGGCCCCGGACAAACTTAAAATAGCTAGGGCGGAGTTTGAACACATGCTCGAACTAGGGATAATCCGTCCTTCTAAAAGTCCATGGGCCTCCCCACTCCATATGCTTCCCAAGAAGTCAGGTGATTGGCGCCCTTGTGGCGATTACCGTGGCCTCAACAAGGTCACAATCCCTGATAGGTATCCTATCACTCACATCCAGGATCTGACAGCCAGTCTTTCTGGTAAAACTCTGTTCAGTAAGATTGATCTGGTCCGCGCTCACCACCAGATCCCAGTAGAGGAGGCGGATATCCCCAAAACGGCCGTCATCACGCCTTTTGGCCTGTTCGAATTCCTTCGAATGCCATTTGGCCTTACAAACGCTGCACAAACCTTCCAGCGTTTTATCCACGAAGTATGCAGATGCCTGGATTTCGTCTACCTCTACTTAGACGACATATTGGTGGCCAGTTCTTCCGAAGAAGAGCATGTGCAACATCTACGTTCCCTGTTTGCCAGGTTAGCCCAACACGGAGTAACCGTCAATCTAGCTGAGTGCGAACTTGAAAAGGATAGCATAGAATTCTCAGGCCACATTATTTCACCTTCTGGCATCCAAGTTCTACCAGCAAAGGTAGGTGCTGTCAATGATTTCCCTGAGCTTACATCTTTTAGACGCCTTCGTCATTTTACTGGTCTAGTTAAGTACTACCGTTGTTTTACCCCTCATTGTGCGCAAATTCTGCAACCCCTCACGGACTTAGTCCGTGGCGGTACACGTAAATTCATTTTTACGGACGCAGCACGCACAGCTTTTGTAGAGCTTAAAAAAGCTCTATCCAATGTTACACTTTTAGCCCACCCAGACCCTCAAGACCCACTTTCTCTTTTTACTCATGCCTCAAGTGTAGCTGTCGGTGCCGTATTGCAACAGTTCGTCGATGACATGTGGCAACCCTTAGGTTTCTTCTGCAAACGCTTGTTACCGACCGAATCCCGGTATAGCATGTTTGGAAGAGAATTACTTGCTATTTACCTGGGTATACGCCATTTCCGTCATGCATTGGAAGGTCGCCTCTTCACTGTGTTTACTGATCACAAGCCCTTGGTGTATGCACTGGGATCTTCATCAGACAAGTACTCCCACAGGGAGATCAGACACCTGGACTAGGTTTCACAGTTTACCTGCGACATACGGCATGTTTCAGGTGCTCTCAACCCTGTCGCCGACGCTCTCTCACGCGTCCACGTCACCCTAGTCACACCTGCTTCCGTTGACCTTAGCGACCTAGCTGCAGCCCAGGCGCGAGAGCCTGATTTTCAAGCTTCCTTGCAACGCTACTCTTTAAAGCTACGCACCATTCCGCTGCCTGATGCAGATGGAACCATTCTTTGCGATATGACTACAGGTATTCCAAGACCTGTAGTGCCACTAGCATACAGGCGTGCTATCTTCAACCAGCTTCATAATCTCTCGCACCCTGGTATTCGAGCTACAGTTAAGCTAGTAACTGATCGGTTTGTTTGGCCTAAAGTCAGCTCGGACGTTCGTAGTTGGGCACGCGCTTGCCTGCAATGCCAACGTTCCAAGGTGCATAAGCACACACGAAGCCCAATTTCTTCATTCGGTCTCCCAGATGCCAGGTTTTCGCACATTCACTTGGATTTAGTTGGACCCCTGCCACCTTCACGTGGCTACGTCTACATCCTAACCTGTGTTGACCGATTTTCAAGATGGCCGGATGCCATCCCACTTAGGAATTGCTCCTCCGAGGCTGTCGTGAACGCCTTCTTGGAACGTTGGGTGGCCAATTACGGATGCCCTACAACCATTACGACGGACCGCGGTTCGCATTTCGAATGCTCAACATTCGAAGCTATGACGAACTTTCTTGGATGCCGGCACATTCGCACCACGGCATACCATCCGTCCTCGAATGGTTTAGTGGAACGTTTCCATAGGCAGCTTAAAGCTTCACTTTGTGCCACCACTAGTCAGGTATGGAGCGAAGTACTCCCTTTAGTACTTTTAGGTATCAGAAACACGCTGAAGGCCGACCTCCAAAGCACACCAGCAGAACTTCTTTATGGCTGTACGCTGCGTTTGCCCGGTGAATTTGTTTCACCCCCTCCTCCAACTTCTTCCCTTCCTTCGAACTTTGCTTCGACACTGTCGCAATACATGCGACAAATTCAGCCCACACCTCCTCGTGAACAGAACAGGCCAGTGCACATGCACAAGGATTTGGCCACTTGTTCACATGTACTCGTCCGTTGCGACGAAGTACGCAAGCCACTGCAGCCTCCTTACTCGGGCCCCTTCAAGGTGCTTCGGCGAACACCCAAGCACTTCACAATCGATCGTAATGGTCGTTGCGACACCGTCTCCATCGATCGCCTTAAGGTCGCGTATGTAGATGACGATATCACCCGAGTCCTTTCGCAGCCATCCGTGGCAACGCCCACCCCCACACCGCCCTCTTCACCAGTTGCCTCCACGCCACCTGCCCCACGTCAAACGCGATCAGGACGTCACGTCCACTTCCCAGCCCGTTTTGTAGACATTGTTTATTATACATAGTATTTTTTTTCCCCCCGTAACCTTCTCATTTCAGAGATAAAGAAGCAAAAAAATCGCAAATCAAAAAACGACAAAAGAAAACATTTTGTAGAGCAATACTTGACGTGCACCAAACACTAGAAGGTTACATGGTGAGCCTGTACATAATTTTTGCTCGCCAGATACTTATTTTCTTTCTATATTACAGGTGACGCGCAGAGCACGGTGGGGGGAGAGCACACTCCCGTCTGTCGTTGCAGCAGTGGGGAAAGCCTACCTCCCATCTTTTTCTCCTCGAGTTTTGGTGGGTTGGGTAGCCCGCTCCGACAGCACCACCTTAGGGACGCATGGACAATTCCGGATATTGCAAGCAGACCGACCCCTCTTCACCGTTACCAACCTTCTTCAACGTGGCATACGTAGCTGTTCTTTAATACGTTGGTCCCCCAATCAACCCGCGGTAACTTCGATGTCATTAGCTCCATTTTCTTTTGCTTTTGTCGAAGGCCTTCAAGTGTGAAGCCTTCTAGGGGGGGACGTCTGTAGAGACATTCTTGGTTTGCCACGTATTCCAACTATTTTGCTATTTATTTTGACCGTTGACACTATTGACATTGTTTGGTTGCATGTCTGGATTTTCTCGTAGGTTCGACCGCCCAAGGTCACAATTACACTTGCACCTTCCGGACGCTAGCTACTGGTCTGTTGCGCTTTGCTTCTGTTGTGTTTTGCTTACAGCTCGCTTTCCCGGTCTCTTTGCAATAAACGTCGTTGTCCTATAATCAGTTTTTCTGATTTAATTATTGTGGAGAATAGGCACGATTCTAGGCAGAAGCGTACCAGTCTTCTACAGTTAGTAACCAGGGTTTGCCCAGGACCATGATCGGAAACTAAAGTTCGGAGGGAGCTAAATCACTGCAAAATGTAGATTAGAAGTGAGTGTATTTGTTGTGAACAAAGTTGGCCTAAGCCACTCGGCAAAGTGTAGACTAGTCTACTGACGAATCCGAGTGGCTAGTTGGCTAACAGAGCCAGGTCTGAAAGCGTAATCACGTCTAACTGATTTAGGCTGCTCCGGCAGGAATCGCCAAAATACAAATTAACGCGTGGTTGGAGAAGATGCCGGTCAACCAACACGAGTGGCAAAGAAAGGCGCAAGGTAAGAACATGAGTTTGCGTGGCGAAATTACGCGATGGCGGGAAACTGATGATCACCTGAACAGAAGAAATTTACAAGTATGTCTCCATCGTCTGGGTGATGGCTGTCGAGATAAAACTGACTTCCCAAATACACCTCATTAGACTGTCTCAATAGATGACAAAAGAAAGCAAAATATGTACATAAGCTCACAGTTAAAAAAATTCAGCTGCGCATTGTCTGTAATTAGCATACAGAACAGCAACCGCAACAATTATGCGCATTAATCGTACCATGCATAACACGAAAATCTCAGAGTGCTTCGAAAGAACTAAGCTGAATAACAGCCTTAAAATTGCCTATCGTGCTTTAACACTAGTTATAAGTTGGGCCCATTAAAATAAAAAAACAAGTCAAGAAAGATCTGCCGTAGCAAAATATTGAAAAGCGCGGATGCATGTTGAAAACTGAACAAAAGACAATCCTCTCTTACCCTGAGGTTCATACGACCAAAGTTCAAGCCGAACATTGCTAACACGTTCTCCAAAATTAAAGTTCGACGGAAGAAAGCAGTTGAGGTATGGAGATCAACAGAAAGACGCGATACAGATGCAGAAACAAATACCCATATCGTGGTAAAGAAAAAGTTTGCAAAAGAGAGCATAAACCCAAAAACTTCAGAAACCGCGAGGGTTCGGAAAACAAAGCCTCAGAGCCCACATATGCATATACATATCAGTAGCAACAGTGTATCAGTGGTTCACACTGATGTTCAACAACCAAACAACCGTGAAAAAGAAAGCAAACCCTGCGCAAGAAGAGAGATGAAAAAAGAACGGGAGATAGGGCGACCTAACTACTAAAAGCAGCTACGTCTATATTCAAACATTTAACAAGAAAGTGCGTACACCCGGTAAACAGACAATATAAGTGGAGGTGAGGCGTCACCAACAAAACAGCTCCCTACGGATTTCACTGCCCAGCGCCACTAAGCACATCCACTCCACACACACACACAGCACTCTGCCGGATTAACCGTCATCTCACCTAACGTCTCCAGCCACCGACTCTGTGAGTTGCGAGTCCCCAAGCTCGGCAGACGAACCTGACCAACAGCAGCCAACCTTTTCGTGAACGACTTCATTTCTCTAAGCCAGGTTAACATCTGTCCAGCTCGCGTCTTACGCCATTCGTTCAGAATGTCCGCAAAGTGTCCAATGTGACAGACGACTAGCTGACAACCTCAGTACATAGCCTAACCAAATATGAATGTGTAGACTGAACAAAAGAACTCGCTTGACAATTGCTACTGAATACCCGCTACCGAATCTCTTGGTTTCTTATACGTTGATGCCCCCCACCTCACCCCACGGGCGGTTCGCATCTTCTGCTCTGGGTGACCATTTTGAGACGCCATAAAGTAACACGGCCCTTACTTTCGCCTTACATACGCGATCCTTAAGCGTCTGAGAGATACCTCTCTGTCACCAGAGGTGCCTCGTATTAGCGAACACCGCCATAGCCTTAGGGATATGCGTTTCTATTTCATTCCCCACACCGCCGTCAACGCTGACGCAGCTTTCAAGATACACAAATCGGTCAAAAACCTCCAGAACCTCACCATCCAACATCAAAGCTACGTAGTCACAGGAATCGTGTAGAAGCACTTTGCACTTTGATGTTGCGAACCATATTCCTAGGCACTTTACAGAGCGAGAAATAGAGTCCAGCATTGTTCTGGTTGCTTGAAAACATATATATATATATATGCACATTGTGAGGCTCTAAGCTTCCAAATCCCTGTGTTATCTGGAGCTATTGAGCTTATTTATGGTATATATACGTATATAATGCACTTTAAATAGACTGGACGCCAATATAAGGCCATAGAACAATTACAGTTAATCTAATGAGCGATCGAGAGTTACATTGAAGGAGTGGCTTAACACAGTAAATTAATGATTCTGACATCTTGAAAAGCAGACTAAGACAAGGTAGATTTGCGAATTCTCATCAATCGCTTTTGAGGTAAAGATAAGCTTGCTGGTGTTACACGTTTCCCGTTTACGGTGAAAACTAACCAACATAAACACAGAACTGCTATAGTGAGCCGTAAGAGGCGACAGTGCAAAAAACGCCGTCAGTCAATAGTAGAACCTGGCTAACTCAAGAATGTGGCCATTGACAGCAAGAGTAACTATGTAAAGAAATGCTAAGTTACTTGTAGCTTGAGGCAAATTACGAGTGGGAGCAAACGGGTTAGATTTGCGTTAGTCACCACAGCATGAATGTTGATTATAAACGTCAGGAAGTTCTACGGACCTACCCCTTTCGTAGATCTCTATTTTAGGGAGGAAAAAATGTTTTCATGTTGAATACCCTGGATGCAAACCACACGTTTATGTCAATCAAGGAGCAGGCGCCTTAATCACTCAAAATGATCGTTGTCTAGAGGATGTTCACAAAAATGTATTAAACAAATGTCACGAAAGTAAAGCAATCTGAAATCAGACGTAAACTACCAGTGTGATTATCTTATCACAAGTCATAACTGAAAAACGTAACCCCCCATGTAAGTTAAAAACGCCTCTCATCAGCGTAAGGATTAAAAACCACAAATAGGTATGACTGATTTAAAAGAACAGACAAATATCATGTGTAGATTAGTTACTCTACTGTTGGAGTGCCACTAAGCGCATTAACTAACAATATTTCTCTACATCACTTGAGGTGGCTAATCCTGCGAGTTAGGGAACG
Source organism: Paragonimus westermani (assembly GCA_008508345.1). Taxonomy (NCBI): domain Eukaryota; kingdom Metazoa; phylum Platyhelminthes; class Trematoda; order Plagiorchiida; family Troglotrematidae; genus Paragonimus; species Paragonimus westermani. The sequence continues at coordinate 36,009 of QNGE01001781.1, read as the reverse complement.
CCAACAAAAAGAAGAGAAATGGCGACGTAGTTGAGTTTGTTGGGCTTTGGGTTCAAGGTAGTCGAGTGAATGATCAATATTACATAAGGCTGATAAACTTCTGAGACGTTTCCCCCAAAGACGGAAAGTTGCGTAATCAAGAACGCGCAATAAACCCTGTGTTTAGTTCGGGCCAATTAGTAATCTTCCAATTCTTAGTCACTACACTTACACATTGATAAATTATTACTAGACGGAAGCACTTAGTCCTCCAAATGAAACGAAACAAACGTCTCATACAGAATGTGTGGGTCCGCTGTTTGACAATGTAGGACGATGCACATCGTCTCACGCCAGAAGACTCATAAATCGTAGTGTATTGGTCTAATTGCAAAAGCAGATTATACCAGACTAGAATGTCAATCCACGCGAACAAGTTCAAGCAGTACAGAACGAAAAAGGCTGGCGCCGATCGAGCACCCAGAGACTCCTTCATGACAACTGGTAACTTCGGACGAACACTTTTTATTAGATTGTAAGGAGCATAAAAACAGAGACCATGAAAAACGACGTTGTAATGAATTGTAACAAATCATAAGTAGGGATACTGTGGAAACCATGACAGCAAAAATTTGTGTACGTAGGAACGAATCACGTGGTCCACATTCGGTCCACCGGACGTTTGCTCAAAGACCACGTGAAAGGGTAAGAATGAATAAGCACCCATAAGTTTCTCCCTTTAGAGCGAACCCTAGGAGATGCCTCATGAACAGTGTATTCACAATAACTGAAGTCTATTCGTGATGGTGAAAAAATACACTCCAAGGCTGAACCGTAACTAAATATGACGGAATATCGTGTGTACTTTCAACAATACAGATGATATAAGACTACTGTGGCCGACATACGCGTACTTCAGGCCCACAAACTTATTTAAGACTCTAAGCATAATGCACGAGCGAGGGTTTAAAGCATATAGTCTACGTTGACTCGAATCACTTTATGATTTTCGGAGAAAACCTAGCGTCGGATGTACGACATATGACTAAATGTAATAGAATAAAGTAACACGAGCACGTTATAGGACTCATTAAGTCACTGCTGTCTACGTATATCCATTTTGATCCTATACATAGGTGGGCACACGCATCCCGTGACATTTACTATGCACACATGACACGACCATGCCCCTATAATCGACAACAACGAATTACACTGCCGCATATTCGTATTCTATGGAAGGTAAAAATGAGGGCTTAGAAGTCTGCTGACACGCTGGTAGTGACGGCCGGCATAATAACGAGGGACTCACTTGTTGTGACTGGTCCTCTCCATCCCATATCGGCAATGATATTGAATAATGCATTATTAGCGTCCATATTAATCCGAGAATGAGTTTCAAGTTGCAATCAACAATGTGAGTACTGTCTGCAGAGACATGCAAAATAACTGCGTACGCTTACCTATGCTTACTAAACGCAATCTCTCGTGCTCTTCTAGGAATTTCAAAACTGTAGTTACATTTTCAAGTTTCTGAGTGCGAAAGACCGGTTTTTTATTGACGTGGCGAAATTTATGATTCGTTAGAACCTCTATTAGAGCAATCAGACGTAAACCATCGGAAAAATCTGTCTCGAGATTATCAATGTGCATATTCGCCTTCTTGAGGTGTTCATTTGCCCAACGCGTGAAAGTATTCTTCTGAATAATCTTCCACTGAGCATCGCCCGCCAGGTCTTTTTCGGCCATTCGTGTGTCGCCGTCCGAATCGGCATAACCCGCCTCCTGCACAACTATATGAGGTTGCGCACCACGATCCTCCATTCTGATTGGCTAAAATACAAAAAAACCATAGCAACCGTTTTTCAAGTGCAACAATAGCTCATTCTAAGCAGACAAGAAACCCACTGGTTATAAAGCAATATTTCAGGCGCAACCGTGGAACCTCACATTAAATGCGCTTCCTGCTGCAGCGCACTTTCCACGTGCCTTTTGCATACGCGACGTCCACTATCTTGGTGCCGTTGTAATGCCTAAAGAAAACATCCCTGGCATATTGCGACAACGGTTTCAGAATGACTGACAGAAATTCTCGGCCTACAGCCGGCTCAAACAACCTCATGCGCTCAGTGTTCAAGCTACACTGGTGTTCATCAAACACACAGTTACAACGTTCTACAATATGCTGAAAAAATGCATACACACTGGATCGTTCGGACACAGCACATTTGATATGCTTGTTTTCGTTCTCAAAACGGTTGGTCGTAAGATTACCAAAGAAAACCGTGGACTTGAGTGTATGAGAGGCCCAACCCTCTTTATAAAAAAACGTCACCCCAACTCCAGTTACCTCTACCAACATAGCATGTCATAGTATAAAGCCGCCATAATTTAACTGATGAGTTGCATCTCCTAGAATGACATCCCCATACTTGGGACACAGTTGGAATGTACCTTTCGGTACAAACATGACGAATCTTAACACTTTGTCCCGGAGTAGAAACCTATAGCTACCTTCCACTTTCAGTAAATCACGCAACTTCATAATTTCGTTGCTATCATTCAATTTGTTGTGCCTCGCACGTAGATTACATAAATCGTGCCGACGCATTCTAATCCCATACTCACGGTTCACGTACGTCCTCATTTCACGGGCACTCTTAAAATGGCTCATCATCTCACATACATGCAGTTCATCATCAACAGCCAGACGTCTATTCCTAGGATAAATGTTCGGCTTACCAACCTGAAAGTCGTGTGAGTGCACCAAGTTTGCCTTCTCGATTTGATATCCATCGGTGCGATAATGGATGACCCAGGAGGCCTGACATCTGTGAACTGCAAAACTACAATTTACTGTGACAATTGATTAAATAAACGTTACCGTTTGGAGGGCTTCGTTCGCCGTGAACAGTGTACGCATTTGTACACCGCACTTCCATATGGGCAGCCTGGCGGCAGGTCTATTCCTCTATGCTTCTTGGCACTTGCAGCTGTCTGCGAAGTGTTAATGAAAAAGCTCGTACAAGTTTCCAGTTGAAATCTGCACAAGTCTTCAACATACTCCTCGAACTTTCGGTACTTCATCTTGAATATCTTTCTGAACGTGCTCTCATCGCTCACCGCCATGCTGATTCAACGTACGGAAGTGATTTACCGATAATGAACCATTCAAACACTTTTACGTCCGATGTTATGATATATGATGCTTTTCAGATCTCACTTGGAAAGATCACTTGTACCATTTTACTAAAACTTTAGGTCACATTCATTCCATCAGAGTTTTCCAGTTTTTCGTGTACGAAAGCGAATGCACTCCCGAAGTTTTCGGCGAATCTTCAGTGGGTGTTACCGAAAAGTAGGGTCGTTGAGACCGAAGCAGCAGTTGGATACAACCAGGTAAGGCGGTTTCAACTATGCTAGTGCTTTGAATCCATCTGAGCATCAGCCAGCAGTGCCAGTGCGACCGGCACCGCGGTCCCGTTATACAATTCCCGTGTTAAAAAATAAGACAAAACTAAGAAGGACTTGTATAAAGCTGAATGAAGTTAAAGTCGTGGGCAAGAGCCGTCAACGAATGCATGTGAGGAGACAGATGGTAGTCAATCAGCAGGCCTACAGCTGGCCTATTGTAAGAAAAACGAAGATATTTGAGAAGGTTCAGACGAGTTTTACAAGACTGCATGAGCGAAGCGGGATGACTCCTATAAAGGCAGTATATGAGAACTTCATCTGTTTACTCTTGTGGGGAGATTGTCTCACGGTTTCTAAATGGATGAATGGAGTCCATGAGGAAATTTTGTTCGGTCTGCATACAAATTCACACCTCTGAGGCTATGGTCTCAAGTTGCATTGGTTGAGGTTAACTCTTTCGTTTTCTGTTACAATCTGTTACAGCACGATTCCGAAGTTTGTAGTATCCTCTGATAGTGTAACGGAGTTCAAAAGAAAGCCGAATGAGTGTTGGTCAACCTTCTCTCCAGACCTGTTTTGAGAGTTTTATTTTCGGTGAGTTTCCCTAGTACTTTCCACCCTATACGTTTGAATTATTCAACTCTCCATCCATTTTTGTTATTAGTGCTATCTCTTTTTTAGTTTTATTTACAATTTTCATTTATTTATCTGCAAATGTATTCTTAACACCTTAAACTACATGTCCTAGAAATCAGACCCACATCGGTCTTACGCTTGTCTCTTGTTTCACGTCACTTCAGTTTGAGAATTGACTGAATATGTCGGTGGTGACTGTGAACTTGTTGTGTTCTAATGACACTGATAGCTTGTACTCCTAAGTTTCTGTTTGGTAGCCCTCATGATTACTTGTGTAAGTGAGGAATTTTCTTGTCTTATCGTCGCAGCACTGGACGCCCTAAGAAGCTCACTGGTGCAAGAAACTGGACACTTTCTGGCTCAAGCCGCTTCATCCTGGAAACCGAGCTTAACTCAGCTTCCGATAAAAATCGAGATTCACTGTGTACTAGGCACATGGGAAAGACTGAAATGCAACCCAAAAGCATCAGGCCTAAGTTTGAAGTTTTCGACCGACTGTGTAAGTGGTACGTCCTCTGAAAGAGCGTTCCAGTGAACTATGACGCGCTCCCACGTGGTCACAGTGGTTTGTTTAACTTTAGTGGGTGCAGTCCTTGCGGTACTCATAGCCTAGGGAAGTCAGGACCAATGAAGCAGCTTGTCTCTCCGTAGGTGAGAAACAGGTCACCTCTTGGTCGTCGATAAAACAACGAATAATTGCCCAATCTAACGAGTCCTTCTCTGTATGACAGCCATTCCAAGCCTTACACTAGACGAATATCTACACACACCACCTTCTCAAGTGCTACCTAGTCACACATTAAACAGTCTGGGCTCAACTGGGCACAACATACGAGATCAGGTCTCACAAACACAGTCAACATCTCAGAGAACATAGCCCTTAGCAGCACTTCGGAGACAAGACGAAGGATGACGGAACCTAACTGGCAGCGTGATGCATTGACTGCTGGCCTTGGAGTCGACTGACACATTGGAGCCGTGGTCAGCCTGGTAATTCATATAAGACAATCCGCTTTTTCTGGTGTACATGTGGATGTGGCAATAACATTAGAACAACTGCATGATATTGTGTATTTTCACGAGTCGTTGACAGCAGCCACCGTGTTGACCACCTCTACCGTCTGTTCAGGGCGGTTTGTAGGCCTCCAAACCCCGCGAATTATCCACGATTTAGAACAAATTGAGGTTATCCATGAAACTCAATGGAGGCACCTCCACGGGGTCCGAATATTCACCGACGTAAACCGAGAAGAGAGGAGACCACGAAACAGAACTTGACGGCACTCCGCTTGTCACCGCATGCCATGATGAATTACTCGCTCATTAACGGACACACTACTTCCTGTCCACCAGAAACACATATATCCGACGTGAAGCCATACCATTCAATCCAAAAAAGTGTGGTTTTATGTCCAGTCTGTGGTGAGGCACCTAGTCAATGAAAACTAGATCTACGACGTAGCCATGATCAATCGCCTCAGCCCACGTCTGCAGTCGAGATGGACTGATCTAGTAAGCCCAAAGTGAGTGAAATGCGCTCCGCCCTCTTCTTTCGTTAGTATCTCCAATGGTCACACCACGACATACGCCAGGCTAGCAGGTTGACAATTATCATGTATCTTCCTGTATCTCTTCTAAAAGATAGAACACATGACCGCCCCATACCATTTCCCGAGAGGACACTGATTTCAGTGGTAGTTTGGAAGACCAAGTTAATCGTGCTGCATTAAAATTCGGCTCGTTCGCAGCGGCTTTTGTGGTTTCCAGTACCCCAGTAGCTGAAGAGGTTTAGCCTCGGAAATTTTCACATCCTTCAAGAAAACACGCTCTCTGATTTTTGTTTCTACTCACTTGGAAGAAGCCTGAGATTCCAACACAAAGGTGCTAGCATACTCGTCTTCCTTTCGGCCATGTCAAAGTCAGAGTGAACCAGGGTTATAACGTGGTCAGTGAACGAGTGTACCCCACAACACCTGCTGTCACCGGTCTCTTCACCAGCCCAGAGTCCTGATTACCGCCAAACAACACGTATGAAACTTACGCCTATAGTAGTCGACCGTGGTGGCCATAACCACTTCCGAAGGCGATTAATCTCTGCTGCTCACAATTCCGTATGAGAAAAATGTGACACAGATTTCAGCTCTATCCCTCTGCTTCCCAACCTTTAGTTTTGTGTTCTCCGAGTGGTGAATTTTCGTCGGGAGTTAACTCCGACTCTTGTACCTCAGACAGTCCACGCAGGGTCCTAAAGATTTCTGGTTGACGGCTTCGAATCATCTGGAGTTCGTTAAGCGTTTGCACTTGCAGAATTATGCTTGAACTGAAACTTCAGCACCCCTCGTGATTGTTCTTAACAGCCAGTTATCGGTACGAAGGGGACCGCGTTTGCATTAGCACCCAGCATGGTGGCTCATAACTTGTTATTTTTCACCATTTTAAATGGTTACGCAACTCCGACGTCTGATTTCCAAAATTTCCTTCTGAAAATGCGTTTATCGCATGTCTGTTTGGAACATATCTTTCTCACTCCGCCATCTACGCTTCCTCTAGCTGAGCGAATTGCACTAAGCATCGACTTTTTCTACATTTTTCTAAGACTTTGTAACTACGTCATATCTGCCACAAACGACTAACTAGCTCGTAGATCATCATTCTTTTAAGCGGAAGTTAGACGTCATGAACAACGTGCATGTTTCATATAGCACATACAAAGTGCCAATAACCTGTATTATTTGATATTTAGTTAACCTACACACAACCCGTGCACTAGCCGTGCTTTCCCGGCCACTCTGCCACAGTAAAGAACTTAGCAAGAAGAAGATGTGCCTGCATGAACAGAAGTGAAAAGACGACGAGGACCGCCAAGTAAAGTTGATACTGTCACAAATAGTGTTGTGAAAACCAGCCTAACTGTAAACTATAGAACAAGCGCAGGACGAAGAAAATCACCATGATGAAAACGGAGAAGCACAAAGGTCTATGACCTTGTGGTATAAAATCCACTTCTGATCTATCTCACTGCCGGTGCAAACAAAAATTATAATGATAGTGAGTTCCAGTGACCCAACAACCGTGTTTGAGCACATTTTTTGCCAGAGCATATCTTTTAAAGTTTCTTAGCCTACACGTGAAGAGTGAAAACTGAAGCATTATTGAGCAGTCAGGCTTAATCTTCCCGAAAACTGGTGGTTATTGTGAATATATGAGATGACTCATTCCCGTCAGGGTATGATCAGCACCTGATACCGCACAATACGCGGCTACCAACAAGCAGAGCGCGTCCTTAGGTCGATTCTTCTCGAGAAAAATGGAGGGGGTTGTGCGAAATTCTCTGGGTTGGGTATGGTGAGCACCGTGAGGAGTGTGATGAACATGATGGCTCTAAGTTTATCGTTCACACTTCAACCCGAACATAATACCTACAACCACTAACGGAGCTAATCAACAGAGATTACTTCCTTCAAGATTACTTGGTAGAACGGATACAGGCGCAACGTACTGTAGCCCCAGTTTCTATCGGCATGTGGACTTCAGAGATTTGATAAACATTTTACAATTCATTGGCATCAGCTTGTCCTCAAAGTAACTTCACGGTCTGGTGGACGCACAACGCACAGATTCATGTTAACTCTGTACCTGATTCGTCTACACATTTGTGCTGGCTCATTCAACACCTTCAGATAATGGTAATTCATGGTACTTCATGGAGTACTGCGTATTGAAGGAATGCATTGAAGCAGACTTAAACCTCACTTTCTGTAGACCAAAAAATTGAAGACTGGCGCACGACTTCTCTGCTACTCCATAACGGAATAATTTTCATAGTAGGCCTTTGTTCTGGAACTTCATAAGTTGTTTTGATGAAGCCCAAAAACATCACCTTCATAAAACTTTCTTGGCCAGCAGTCTCAGTCCATCTTTTCAACGTTGTTAACGTGGTAGTGGAATAGGAGAGTCTCCACGTGAATCCGCGTGAAACTGAAGTTAGCTAGTTGCTTAGTGCTAAGTAAACTTTTCACTATGTGCTTATTCGAAGCTAGCAATGTCAATTTACCATGCTCTGTGTAGCTGATTGGATGAACAGTGGCCATTGCCAGTTATCAGACAACACTGCGTGTACTACTGGTTCACTCGAAACGGTAGCCAGTTCCATTTGTGTAAAGCTTAAAAGTAGGTACCACCATGGCGGAGGTTCATCCCTCAGGGGTTTTAGAACTGCAGCCTCGGACACGTTCAGAATGTGCCAAAAATAATAGACTGATAGCCTGAGTTCTAGGTTAGTTACTCGACCAAAAAGCTTCCTCATTTATATGGTAAAACCTCCGTTAATAGAAGAGAGTTATTTAGTAAAAGCGTACTACGCGGTTCTCCCGGGTGTTTCCAACATCGCGGTATACAACACCTCTGGAGATTTCGTCCTTTAGGAAGAACAAAAATCTTTTAAAAGTTATAGACGCTTTGTTAACCAGCCGTAATTCATACCTCAACCGATCAGATCAGCAGACACTCCCATAAGTACTTCAAGTGTTGTCGCGCGTTGCCACTGAAATTTTCGGTCGATCCAGCCGTGATCTGATCCAACAAAGCTATGGTGGATGAAAACACATGCTCACCCGCGTCATACGATATTTGATCCCCGGTGCGAATTGTTCGAATTAGATGCATACTAAATGCGACTTTTTTCGTACCTTCTTCCCATAAGTCTCAAATTACGGGCCCACCAATCACATGCTTTCCATACGACTACGAAATTTTATTACGCGCCTTCAAGTCTTGCAATCTTTTCCACCTGAACTATTCACGAGAAATATCCAAATGCAGCCACATTTTACATTATGGGAATATGCGACTTTGTGACCGAGCTGGAAAACACCTATATTTCACTTCATGTTGCTGTTGTTGTGTTCCATTTTGAGAGTATACGTAATGATCTCTGTGCTATTGATCTGTAGTATATTAGACAGCACTGTTGCTATCGGGTCCCAACCATTGTTCCAAAGTTAATAAAACTCGAAGCCTTGTGGTCATCTGGCTCAAGCAGTCAGCAATGCACTATTTTCCAAACGAAGTCAGTAGGCCTCGTACTTACTCAATCTGTCACCTGTGGTTCAATCTGATACGTAGTTGTGTAGGTTATTGGACAAACGTCTCTAACAGCAATCAGGTCGGAGTGCAGAGTAGTAGATCCCAAATTTTGTTTGTTCGGAAGAACATAAAGATCCCTTCAAGCACTTTTCTGAAATGATGAAAATATCTACGGTGGCACAGATACCGGGTCAGCGCCTTTTGACGTGCGTACGCAATTACGGGGACTTTGCACAGGATGGTGAGCGTATGAAACACGCGAACTCCGCCCGAGGTGTAAAATCGCCTGATAACAGAACTCCAAAGTGGTTACATTCGTCTTGTCATAAACAAAAGAGACTGATGTTCTACCCATCTAAAGCAAAGTTATGTGAGTTTCATAAAGCTCATCATATTGGCATTCATGTTCGAAATCAATTACGCTTCCCTCACGGTAAAAAAATATCAGCAAGACGTTGATCTACATGCACACACAACCCATGTAAATTGTAGTTGAGAATATGTACGTTTGCTGTGAACGTTTTAAGGAAACTGTGGCCGAGATGTCCCTGGTAAATCACCGACAGTGATTCCTGAAGGACGAATAAATATGTGGCAAAGAACCCGAACACACTTCATCTTCGACCGAGCAAATAAATATCGGTAAAATGGGGTACCTTGAATGAGTTGTTGCAATTATCACATTAATAGGGAAAAAAACTGTATACCTTTTATCTCAGTGAAACACATTTAGTTTCGCAGAATTTTGAACTAACCTACACATCGACGGTGTTTGCACAACAAGAATGACATAGCGACTTTGGAAGACGCACACATTCATTTCGTTAAAATAATCATAAGCAGTGCCTAAATGGGAAGGAAAAAGATAAGGTAACAGTCTTTCTCGAAAATACTAAAAACATGTTGAAAACTTCCGAAATATTGTGAACTCGCGCTGTTTTACTTCCGACAAATACACTGAAACAAACGCGGTTGGTCCAGGTACCTGTAAGCGATGAGTGTTTAACGGCTGTTGTGTGTTCCATAGAAAGTCGACAACTACGCCCCTGTCATTCTTTCCCCGTTGGTCCTCCTCCTACTCACATTCAAAATCTTCTTGGTAGCGATTGCGAGCCTCTCTTGCAAAGATCGGCATAACCATTCGAATTGAGCGTAAGGCAATTCATTCCTCCCCAGAACGTTGATCTTGATGTATTACTAAAACCTGATGTAGTTTACTTGCGGAAACTTGTTATTTTTATCGTTTGTTCATCCCTACTTCCCACCGATGGATCTTCGTTTACGTGTACCATGGTTGCACGTGTACTTTGTCGCTCTGCCATTACGTGATCGTTGTATTTGGTCGTGTTCACGTGAATCGTTTGACCTGGAACCTATAAATTTTTGAGTTCAGTATCGGGGTTTGCCGTTGTCTTTTCTCACTTAGTTTTTGATATTGCCCTTGAATCCTAGCATCTTATTAGTAAAAAAACTCGCCTTTAAGACCGTCTTTTCAGAATCCAAATTGGTTGCTCAGCGGGCTCAGAATTTGTAAACACTCGAGGTATCTCAGACGCTACTACATTAGACTAGGCCTATCGACAGGCGTTGCGAGTAGATTGAGCGTAGCTCGAATAACCACTAGACGTCGGGGATGAACATGGCTTGCATTGAAATCACAGTTTGGACGGCTAATTTTCGGTTCCTGTGATTCCCCAAAACTTCCTCGGCCCATTGGATCATACTGATTACTGGCCCGTGTGGCAGCTCACGTTTGCCCCAATGTCCTGTAAATTTTGCTGTGTGCGTGGACATAGGTGTATACATATGTGTACGTGTGTATTTTTTCGGACCCCTTTTGAACTCTTCTGACATCTTGGCGCAGTGGACAGACTTGTGTGCAGTTCTGAGCCGGTTAGCTATGCTGAGTACGAATTGGGACCTTGAGGGTTCAACCATGTACCACTGGCCAAAGGGGGCAGCTGAAAAAAAGACGGTTACGCTGGTTATGGTTGGTACCAGTACGTTGCGTTTCAGTTTGTCTCAATGTCTGTTCTTATCCGGTCTAGTTTTGTGTGTGCGACTTGTTCGTCATTGAAACTGTGTTGTTGACTTCATGGATGTATGGTTGTCGAGCCTCTACATAGCTACTGTAATTTGGTTGTTGGCAATGAGTATTCTAGCTTTTGTGTGTGTATGTAAATCATCTGTTGTTTTGCTGCATAAATGTATGGGCTTGAAGTATTGGTTGAGGCCCTATTTGCTCTTCTGTCTTTGTATAGGCGTCATGGGTGTACCTCGACCCCATTTAATCCGTGACATCACAACCTAAACCAAGAACCATACTGCATCGTCCATCGCTCACGATAAACCGTGTGGCCATATCCGCTGCTTGTAGCAGGAAGAATAGGGGAAAATATGTTACTGCAAAACTTTCCCGATTCCCAAATCCACCCCTGCCCTAATGACTCTTCAAGCACGAATCCTAGGGCAGACAATGCCCACGCGAGTCTCAGTGACACGTAGACCAACCCAAGCCACTCCCGGGATAGAAAGCGCGCTCTACATTAGAAAACCGTCCATGCCACAGGTCTTGGCGACGTAACATTATAGTGTTGTTTTATGTGCATCCGCCAGTGCGTAAGCAGTCTGGGATTAGTAGGTCACCAGCGTACTCATAGTACACTGTTGGAAAAGAGACAACGAGTAAGTTTAGCTTAATAGGTCATGTCAGTTATATCTATTGCTTATTTTCTTCTCATCGACCAACAAACACCATCGTTTGACAACCCACCCGCTCTTCTTCTCAGACACATGGGTATCTGTGGTCTTATAGCTTTCTTTCTCTTCAGCTGTGTTGATGCACTCTATGGTGAGTATCTCGTCTGATTTTCAGTCCAACCCTGCGTTTTGTTTTTCCACTTTATCCTCTGTAAATTGTATTATTGGGCACCCCTACGTTGGACTGATTCTTGCATTATATTTTCAATAGTTTCTCCTCAGTTTAGACCTTAACATTTGAGTATTTCTCTGTCTGTTTACCTGATTATAAGAATTTCAGTTTCGTGCCAGTCAATCAAATGTCTAGAGAGCATTGACCGGCTGGATACAAACTCCTCAATCACCCACCTCCTAGCCTTATTCCTTCGGGTTTACGTTGGATACTTGCTGTGTGACTGAAACCACAAGTGGTTCAGCGTAAGCCACTTGTAGTGATGATCAATCGTAGGTCTCCCTTGGCTCCGGTCATTGTGACAAGCCAATGTGAAGCGGATGCCGCCAACCACGATTGCATATTTTGAGAAGACTTGGCCCTGAAAAGGAATGCTATCCACTGGGAGTCCGTAGACTAACTGAGTGACACTTTTACAACTGTTGACTTAATCCCATCACGCAACGGAACTATAGGTCGTGATGATAAACTAATTAAAGAATGTGTTATCTCTTTTGGAGATTTTCACGTTTTCGGCATCAAAAATTTGCCCCCTTAAATTATTGGTTTCGTAAACTTGATACTGTTGTCGTTGTGTGTAAACAGCGGTAAACTGTTGTGTGCAGATAAAAAATTTCAGTTACCACAATGCGTCACTCTTTTCGTATCAAAAATGCAATAATCAATTTTGTTTTTTCTACTTCCCATTTATCTGTGTAAAATGTAGAGAAACACATTTGTGTCCGCATCTCGTACACCGTCCTTAACAGTTTACTGAATTCAAAACCATCAGAAATTCTCAATTTTCACGGAACTTTGCGAACCTGCCACTACCAACGATGTTGAAATGTGCAACAAAATTGACTGACGATTGTTTTTCAGACATATATGATTACACTGAACCCAGTTATCTGAAGTAGTAGATAGACCGACGGTTGCACTATACAAAACACTTACAAACCTCGACACAATACATAATTACTCGGCAATCCCGTCATTGTGAACGTTTTACTAAGTAGAAACTACCTTCTGTGAGCAAAGCAATCTTAAGTTTAGCCCGGGAACATTTTAGCGAACGAGCACCATATTTAATAAACCTACGATGTAGGGAGCTTTCAGTATTGTTGTAGAAGTAAAGACCATGGGAAACCCAACCGCTGACCGGACTGTTGGTGAACCTCAATACTTAATCGACTCACATTTTCCCCCTGCACTATACTGTAAACGCTTCCATGCCTTTAAACTGGTATAAACTAAAGGCGCTTGTTTACATGTCAACTGTTGCTGCTTGTTTCCCTGGACTTCGACGACGGTCACTTCAAAGAACATGAACGCCACATTTCGGAGCACCCTGTTGCGGGCGTCGTATCCGTTAGCGTTAAAGCGAAGCCTTCCGGTTTTTTCTATACAACCTACTTTCGGCTATCCACTGGTGCGTATTTTGAGATAGCAGGTAAGCGCACTGCCAACTCTTTGAACATTTTTTGGCCTCTCTGTTACAGTTGCGAAAAAATGTGCTATGGGAAGCCGGTGGGTGCAAGTAACCAGCCGGGCGCTGTACAGCGTAGTCTACAGTGAACTGGAACAGAAACCAGGATATCTTAGAGAATTGGAACGTTAAACTTGCAAGAGCTGATCATCTCAGACAAAACCTTAACGCAGTTATGTTCTATTATTATTCTGTTTCTGAATTTCCTCTTCCGTACATCAGTGACTGATGTAGCTAATTTTGGATTACACTGACATGCCTTGTGTACACCAATTATTTCTTCGTATTTCATCACCATTCAGGATATCCCACTAACCTGTACACTGGAATCCACACTTCAGATAACGGCGCTCCGGTGACCGCTGGATATAGCTGGACAATTGTTAATATGTATGCCACTTGCTTAGTCCAAGTTCCTTTTTTGCCTTCTTGCAAGGGCGGATCTGCTCAACACTCCATGCTGCTGGCCTGAATTAGCAAAATGTCCATTGGGAGACTTTCCGGTACAGAATCGCTGAAGCTCAATGTAAGCAGGGTTAGAGGTAGTTTTTTCGCAGCTAATGCGAAGTTTGCACTAGTTTACATGAGATCATTGTCTGTCAATTATTAGCATCGACCCGGTCAAATTGTTACCGTCAAGTTATGTAGCTACCGAAAAGATAGGTAAGGTGACACCCGAGCTTCCACCAAAAGTGAGCTTGTTCACACAAACCCCTGAAATACCAGATAAAAGCTGTGGAAACACCACTGAATTAGGTGTCTGCAAGTAGGACATAAGTTGAGCTAGAAACACAAATGAACAACTTGGTCAAAGTCACCATGAATAGATCGACAGCATGAATTTAGATGTAGCATGACGTACGCATATGAGGAGATTACCACCCTTTCCTTCAAATGCCAAAATGGGATATCGTTCAGTTCTCTCATACTGACGATATTTTTTATATTCCCAGAAACAAGCTATCTTAACACTTCGGATTCCGCATCTAGATGCTGCCACGTCAAGACTGAAGTGAAAAGCCATCACAGAGCAGCCCTCGCCATTCCGTCTATCAAGAAGAATTCCGAATGGTGCATTCTGGACCAGTTAATACTTCAAGCGCCGTTTAACGACCAATGCAAGGGATTCAGGGAGGACTTACAATTATGAATTTTTTCATGCGAAAGTTTTGGCGACTGCTGCTCACCGCGGACAATTTTGCATCAAAATTTCTGAATCAGGTAACTTGAGTCCCAACTATTCAGTTGCTGGCTGGGCTGATCATTTGTAATGCAAAGATTTCATCAATGCCCGGATCGACAACGTCAATCCATGGATGGTAGACTTGAACGCAGCGGAATCTCAAAGGAAATACTGGCACTCTGGCAGACGTGCCAAGTTAACATTTTCCCCGACACCTTGAAAGAGGAACAGTCACAGCTACCTTAAAGGCAAACCGTCGACACTTTCCCTAAGCCACCGTATAGTCTTCGTTACTAGCAACTAATGCAAGTTGTTGGAGCGTTTGCCAATAAGCGTCATTTTATGGAATATCGGCAAATAGTGCTTTTTCTTCTACCCACTTTGGCCTCTTTCCTAGCCGGTCGTGCGTAAGGAGTACGCTGATTTTCACAATGAGTTGAGCAGGCTCATCTCGCATGCTCTCTCCTTCACGTTTGCGGAGGCTGTCTACCGTGTCCCACATGAATTTTAGCTAAAAATTGAAAGGTGTAGAAAAATAGAGGGCTCTCTGTGTAGATTACCATCTGTGATGATTGAGCTTTCAAAGTTGAAACTCGATAATACCTTTCATCTCCCACATGGAGTTCTACAATGGTTCTTCAAAGTTTGTTGCACGATCCGCTAATACTTCGAATCATCATCAACAAACGTCTGGGTACTTTTCTGAGGACTGATCTATTATACACTGGTCACATAAAAATCTTGAATATTGAAGGCCCTAGCATATGACAGGCTGATTTTTGCGAGATTAAGCGTTGCTGAGACAATTGGACTGTGTTTTCAGGAACCTGCCAATCAGAACTCATTCCGAAACTGAATTCGTAATTCAGGGTACACTCAATGTATCAGACATCACGCAAATTAGTCTGGAGTGCAATCTGTCCAGCTCGATGTCGTTCAATTTATGAGTCGCCCGTGGTTCTCAGGTTTCTGCAACAAACACGATTCGCTACTTTGCTATGATAAAATGAACTTCCTTTCAAGAAACCAAAGAAGCGATTCAAACGTCTTACTGGATTCACAAAAGATTGCTACCTTAGCATGCTTAGCAAGTATTGTGCACAGTTCTGATGTCAGACCTACTCGGTATTGGGCATGCCGAATATCTGACTATCAAGCTGCTTACACGACTGCGGTATCTCTTGAGAATTTCCACTTGAACTGCTTGACCTACTTTCAACTGAATTTCAACAGCTCAGTGGCTACCTGATTATTGCAAACTTTTCTCTCAAAGTAGTTCTCCTACGGCGGTTTCTTAGCGAATTATGGTGGTTGACGATGTCTTGACAAGAAAAATTACAATCATATCGACAGACGTCACGAAAACAGTAATTGTTTTCATACAGTGTTATCAGTTACTGGAACGGCGATCATTTTGAGGTCCCCAGTTGGTCGTCTAAAGGTAGTTACTTGTGGCGTTATCAAGTTCCCATTTTTCTAAGACCTTGTTGTAGCCTTTGATTACTTTTATGGTCTTCAACGGCGTTGATGCGGTAGTGTTTCAGTGGTCCTCATGTAAATTGCCAGGCATCTGCTTTATATCAAAGACTGACTGATTCCGTGTGCTTTGGACATCCAACTTTGAACCCATTTGCTAATTACTGGAATCTCTGAAGGCAAGTGTCAGGTGCATTTCTTTTCACTGAAAGTCAGAATTAAAAAACGTTCAAAAAATAGGAAGAGGACTTCAAAGACCTGCTCAGAGTGAGTCTCGGTTTAACTACCTTCACAATTAACCTCATACAACAGAAAACAGCTTATTCTGACACGGCGAGTCAGAAAAGAGTTTGCAACGGCTTCAGTCGTGGAATGACGGCCAAGTGAGGATTCGGTTGCTGTATTACTGCTAGAACCATGAGAGGGAATGCACTGAATAGTGCGTTGTGCTCCCGTCGAAGTCATTCTATCGTCCAGTGCGCGAGATGCATTGCAATTGGTTCGGAAAATCGTGGCGTCGTATGCTCTTCTAGTGACGGACTGTTACTTGACGGAGCATCGAAACCTAGCATTGTAGACAAACTTGCCAAGTTGTCACTGAAGGTGGGGAGCTAGGAAATAACTCTTACTCATATGGCTTACTTTTCCGACTTGAATTTAGGATGAATAATACGGTCGTTGCTAGATAACACTCAGTATAGATTGAGAGGGCTCTTAGATCACATATCGATTTGTGGACAAGCGTTTACTTTCAGACAAATTAGTAGATCTCCCTCATGGGGTTCACACATTGCCAAGAGTTGATTCGGCCGGAGAGCCGTCTGCAGTCTTTGGATTATTTCGAAACAATCAATGAAGGACTGCTGAGTCGCTTTTACACTGGTCGACCTGATTTCTGACTTTTCATTCCCCCTTCCCGACTTCTTCAGATTTAGTTCAATGATTTACTACTGCAACTGGCATTTCATAGCGGTGTATTCCATCGTGGACTGGCTTCAGCATAGTTCTTCCATTGTGACCTTCAGTATTGAACGGAACACTTTCGCCGTAAAGCAACCCAAGTACTAAAGTGGCTCGGCGTCATATTATCTGATTTAGTTTAACGCAATATCTGTATTCCTTACCTGACTTTTCGCAGATTTGCTTTTCTTGTAGACCAAAACCACCTATTCCATTATTGTTGCTCTCAATCTTCGGGCATGACGTTGCGTTGTGTTGTGCAATCCTTCACGATTTTGATGTTTTAATGGAGCTCAACCAAATGTATGTCGCACTTGCGCGATGAGAAATTGATGAGAATCACAATAATCACAATGTTGATAATACTCCTCTTTTAAACACTCACGCTAAATCAGACATGTGGCTCATACAGGTTGCAGACGTCGATTGATACCAACCGATGAACGACGGCCTCAACGTAGTTTGTGAGCAACCTCTGGGTATCGCATCTTTCGGATAACTGCCTCTTGTGTAACAAGTTTCGAGAGCTTGCGCTCTGTCTGTAATCCCGCTTGATTCGTGTCTCACGAAGCTAGGTCTCCGTTTTTCAGAACGGAGATTAGTTGTCTACCTTCACCCTTTTACGTATTTTTTAAATTGTCCTCAGACTGCGATATGCAGCGGGATTGGATGAAAAGGCTGGGATAATAGATCGGTACATTTCAATCCAAACAATTCTGTGATGAACGCTGTAACACACCAAAGCTGGTACCGTTGTTCTGACAACCAAGTATGCTTAACAAGAACCCCAGAGTAAATAGGGGTACCTTTCCGCACATCCGCCTCCTGTTCCTTTCTGGACAGTGGGTCAAATGTAGCCTTGGAAAACAGAAACCTCATGAATGGCCTGAATGTTTCAGGAACCGCTTTAAAATCTTCTAGCACGGTAAACACTAAGAGTACACCAACGTAATTTAAGACTGTTCGTTTGAAACTAAGATCCCCACACGCGAACGAGTTGGTGCCATTGGTAACGACTGCTACTTCTATGTTCTGTTCACGAGAACAATCACCTCTGTAAAGGGCAGGGCCATTTTGGTGGACACGTTCCTCAGGGATATCATTCAATGAAATTGAGAGTGGTCAGGCCACGATTCTTTTCGGATGTGAGCAGCACGAGGTTCACCGGTTTCTGGATCAGTCGCGTGCAATGAAAGCTCCAGTTGTTTGGATGGTTTGTAGACTGCTGACCGACGAGTTTCAAACGAGGCACTCTGTTAGCTTGCTGTTAAGCGACATTCTCACGCCAGCTGATCAGATCCGGGACTTAAGAAACAATAAGTTCAAGGAAACACTGATGATTGATTTCGTGCTCTCCAAGAAGAAGTCAGCACCCTTAAAGTTCACGCAGTCGTGCAAGTTGACCAGTAAAACTGGGGAACAATGAACAGTTGGAAGTGAACTGTCAAACGCATATTGGTGTAGCGGGGGACAGTTGGCGCAGCATGTGTAGTATTTAACCAAAGTATAGGAATAATGTACTACGCCAAGCCGTAATTTAAAAAATGCTTGCTTCGAGTAGCCAGGGCACCGTCGCAGCCATGACTGTTCAAACACATGGCTTACCTAGACAGCCTCAAGTTCTAATGTCAAGGCGTTTGTAATAATGTCCAATTACCCCCACTCGACAACACATCATTAACACAGGTCCGTGTGTACTAAATGAACTTCAACTGAACGCTAACTACAACGACAGGTGATAGCGACGACAATTTGGTAAACACATGCACGGCTACCAAAAGTCCTTCACCCTTGGTTCAAACAACAAACAGTTCAGATAATTTCTGATGGCCACCAACTTAATTTCTACAGAGTGCCGTCTTGCTTTACTAGAAGATAATCTTTTTGGAATTAACGACCTTATCTACATTGTTGTTGGGGTAAGCGTGATTTTGCCTGAGGCATACGATCTGAGCTGGTTGATCATAGTGAACCTCTACGAAACTAAAGAAAGACTATCAACCTGTTTGGTCAGAGGTTTTACTCATACAAATAAAGTCTCCTCAAATCGTTACCGCAGGATGTTAATAATCCTTTGCGCCCAAACGGTGATAATCAACATAGGTCTAATCCAGCACTTTGACTGGTTTGCAAGCGACGATGTCGTCCAGTCGAACAAGCGTTACCTAGGCAGTGACCGGCAAATTCTTCGTAAATCCCGTTAGTGAAGCTCGAAGAGACCTCTAGGGTGCCTCCATAGAGAGGTGACGTGTATATCATAGGTCGCTTAGGTAAACGGAGAATGCCTTAAGTCTACTTGCAATGATTTCCCGAGATATACTGCTGATGTATTCTTCCTAATCTGCTACCTAGCTTGAGATTTTTGACGACGTTGTCAGCAGTTCAAGTGATATCATCCTCGAATATTCGGTCATTTGCCTTCGTCATTAACTAAAATTTCGTCTGGACCCAAAATACAATAGCCAGTGCGATTCATAGAACGGCAACAGCCACAGTCATATATACAGAATGAGAGTTGAACATCACTCAACTGTTCGTAGCTGTCGCACTCCTTTAAATCTTTCTGCCAAACTCTTCCGAAATGAAGCACCACACTCGAGTCTCGCTCTTGGTAGAGCTTACCAATAGTACACATCATCGTCGCGGTCAAGCTCACATTCATGACACGCTTTCTTGTGTCCATCGTATTGATCACAGCGTAGCTGACCTCACATTAGACAAGACCGAGTTATGTGACAGCCAGCAAACAAATTCGCTTGATTGTAATGCTCAGCTTGCCCAGCCTCCTCCAGAGTAGATAGAGTAATTGTTCAATTACTTTTGTTTATTAGCCCCGTGATCAAGACTTCCCTTCAGACCGAAATCGTGGAGGTCTTTTAGTTTGCTATGCGATGTTTTGATTCGGATTAAGTGGTAAGGTAGTTCTGTCACTACAAGCAGTAATAGGTATCACTAACAAAGTTGCAATCGCCCTTCCTTGATTATTTCGGCACCGGTAAGAAAGGACAATAGAATGGAAGCTTCCTATAAACTTTGGGCATCAATAGCAGACTGATCGGATATCCCCTATTGCGGAAGCAAGCTGACCAAGCCCCAGTTGTCCTTTCAAAGGAGGAAAGGCCGTGTTCACAATACCCAACCATGGGGAGATCTGTGTAGTGACCTGGTAGTTTCACTGGTTTGATATTTAAAAAGTGTGCACGATGCATGCTGTTTGTTCGCACGTCACATCATTGTGTGGTGCGACTCCAGACATATGTACATCTGGTTCAATTGTTTCTTGACAGACTGTAACCAACTTCCTTAGCTATTATTTGCTGTCTGTGCCATTTACAGCGTTGTACGGACCTATCTGTGCATTCCAGTTGATAAATATTCGAAGCTAACTGCAATTTTAATTCGGATTGCGTCTAGTGCATCGTGCACCAAAACGTTGATTTTATTGAAGGCCTTGGTTCATCTTTCTACTGTCTTAGTGCTGAGCAACATAAATTTGAAACAGGGTGCAAACTTGATAGCTTCCATCTATTCTTCCTTCAGCTAAAACGATCCTCTGACAGTGTTGGACCGATTGCTCAGAATTCAGTTTAGTTCAGTTGTACGAGGAACACCGTCACTTCAATAACAAATAAGATCCAACTACAGTCACGGCATTTTTGAATTCACTAATTGCTGATGGGTTCATTATCTTTTCCATCATGGTTTCTTGATTCATCTAGATCTTCATTGCTAAGCAATCCTTAGAGCTATTTGCAAGTGACCAGTGCAAACTGGCATTGTTAGCCTCCAAGATTTGTGCTTTTAGCTACACACTGTTTGCTACGCACCACCACAGGATATTCAGTGGAATAAAGACGGTATCGGGATACATGTAACTGCCTGAATTTCAGTCTTTTATTCCTTGTCTTTGATTTTATCAACAAGAACCAGGTGAACGAGATCTCATACCACAATACCACAACACTTGATTAATTCGTAGAGAGACCACAGAAGAAGTCTCTGATATTATGAACAGATACACTAGACAATCAACAGTTTGAGATAAGATTTGGCAAGTCCCGCGGAAAACTCAAAGCGGTGGAAGCTGAGTCAAATATTCATCAGTTTTAAATTCCCAAACGCGTTCGACAGCGTCTCCGGTGACAAAACCAAACAAAAACATTTCGCACCATGAATGTATAAAACAGACTCGACTCAAATGAATTTAATTTCATCCAGAAACGCTAAATCAATGAGCCAGGTGATTAGGGTTTCCGCAATCATTGGATGCCCGAAGAAAGTTTACTCGCTAAAATGTGGCTGTCATAATCCGCAATTTTTTTTATAGGAACTAATTCAAATAGTTCTCACATCCAACGATTCTTAGCTAACGTTGTCACCACGAGACTCCCGACATCATACATGAATGTACAGTTCACCTTGTAAATTCGCTAGACGTCCCATAATACGGTAGACCAAGCTGACCAGGCAATGTTGAAAAACGCCACTTTTGGTACACTTTCAAAGGGTAATCATTTTTAGATCTCGGACAAGTAAAACGGGCATCACTTTTTCGTTGACCGTGTAATTCGGCATGCCCTAGGCGACCATCAAGGCCATCACTTTCCGTCTTTCTCGGACTGCACCAACGGTAAACGAGTATAAACGTACCGTCGAAGTTCCTTCCTTATAGGCTTAGATTTATTTGTTCATTTTTATTCAGCTTTATGTGCCTTCATAGACACGTCGGACTAGGAATCCTTTTGGAGCAGCAAGAAGAATGAGACTCACCAAAAAGCCTCAATTTAGTGTGGTAGAACTTTAAACCTATGAATCTTCCAAAAGTACTGTGAGACAGTTACTTCAGTCTTCATCACTCACTTGTTCTTGTCCAGGCCTAAACTGTATAGTTCGGTGTAGGTGCCGTTTAGATCTCGTACGGATAACGGCAACTGATCTGAAGCTTTCAGCACTAAAGTGCAAGCGGTTTCACCGATGTAGTAAGGTCGCCAGTAAATTAAGATTATTTAGGTCCCTTTACTAACAACTTTCCAGTTACTGATTAATGTACCTCGTGCCTGTAACACATGTTTTTAATCTCTGGGATGCTATGAAGCTTTGACAGCTTCAAAAATCAGTTGATAACCCTATTACTTCCGTACAGTTCAATGCAAATCTAACAACTAACCTGACATTATCATACGTTGCATCCAATCATGTTGTGAGCGGATTGCTTACAGAACTCACTGCCTGGGAATATAGCAAGTGCAGTTTAAGTCCAGAACTTGCCAACTACTTTTGGCTGTGAGACTCTACGCGCTGACTCCTCAACCAAGCATTTGTCAGTTGCTGGATGGTAGGACATTTGTAGCGGTACAATGGTGTTCACTAGCGATACTGTTTGAGGCCAATTCCGTTTAACCCCGGTAATTAATTCATCCCATATTTAGTCTGTTGGCTCTCATCTTTAACTATCCGAACCATGTACGCAGCTTACCACCAACACCCAAGGTCACGAAGACCAACATCTACGCACATCAGGGGCTAGTTCATGATCCAGAACTCTTCGCCAAAGTGGTAAGCAACAACGGGGGGATGGCTCGCGGTAAGAGAAATTTTTTTAATTGTTCGAAAACAGCATGAAGACGACAATTTGTAACGGGTAGGACACTTAAATTTCCTTGAATCTACCCACTGTTTGCGTTGCACAGAAGTAGGCCGTCAATAAAATATCTTTCCTCTAAAATCGCTAATGTTTGCACGCAGCGCACAGGACCGAAATGATCTATGTGCAAAACAGTGTTTTGGGAATTCTTCTGTCGTATTTTGTGTTGCCGCGTTTCCACCACAGACTTTCGCTCAGTTACTAATTTATAAGGCCAACTGTGTTGTTTTCTGTGAAATGGCTTCAGCTTTTCCACCCAACATTTTGGATCCTCGCGAAAACTCCTGTAAAAATGTGCACTAACAATTCTAGTAAGATTTTTGAATTCCGATGCGTTTTGCCGTAATGGCCAATTAAGCCTTTTGACCATCTCTGTCTGTGTATTCCAACGTATACCCACTCTAATCAATGAACAGATGCTCGCCCACAGTGCCCAATAAAAAATCTACTACTGCGTAATCTCCTCATGAGCTCCGCTGATTCAGTCTCACCCTCGTACACCAGACCGACAGCTGATCCATATCTGTTAAAATTAGCTGGCAATATCACGCACGCGCGCACTTATTGAGTGATTCCCATGCGCACTGGCTGACAGACACACGAAATTAAGCTCACAGGTGCATGACGTAACAAAACTTCCGACGTTACTCCTCTGAAGACGAAGGCTTTAGCAGCGCATCAGGGAAACGTACGTGGGCTATACCGTGACCTCATACCACACCAAGTCGATCCAGCCCGTTCCATAATTCCAACAAAATCACACCACGTACACGTGGATCACTGTTGTTAGTACACTTACCAACATGGGTATCATTTTGTTCTGTATGTGATTCCCAGAAATTGTCTTTTTTCTATCACTTCTAAACTAGTCCAACTGCATATATCGATCCTCAACCATGTACACCTCTTATGACAAATAATAACTTTTAGGTTTCGGTTACTTATTCACAGCTCCACAGCCCGTATTTGACAAATTTACTAAATTTAGTTATTTTAAACTGTCCATTTTATTGTCAATATTATTCATAAAACCGACGTTCAGTGCTCTAAGAGAGCCAACAATGTGGGTTCGGATATATTTTCAAGACAAAGTTCCAACGCGATTTTAAAACTACAGCACATAAACTTCAGTAGCGCAAGAGTATTTCTGGTTTTAGTCAACCTGTACTCATCTTTTTCCATTTCCTCGAGTCTCATTATGTTCTCAGGGTTTCACTTAATCCTATGAGATTTTTACAATCGTACAACGTTTACATCGCTTTGTAACTTATTTTGCGTATCTTAGAGCGTAGTTGATGAATCGTATCGCACTGCACATGCCCATTTGAACCGACGTGGTGAACACAACCGACTTGCGGATGAATTTTACTACATTCACGTGATGGTCCTTCCTATACCACCGGTGACTGGCACTCAGCCGAAATTTTCAGTCGGTTGATTAGGTTCCATCTTCATTGTTTTGCGGCATCAGTTACACTGAGAACAATCTGATTACTACTCAATAGCATTCGGCATTTTACGAGTATTGCTTAATCTCGCTGAGCCCAGGTTCTAACGTTATTCGTCACTTTCTGTCGACTTGATGTATTTTTCCACCACGTCTGACATTGCCACTGCCTCTCAGTTATCCGGTTCTATCTGTTTACATTCACTGCCACATACCAATGTCTACGCTAAACTTGAGGAGACAGCCTAATGTGATAAGAACATCTATCTTTGGGTAAAACATCCACTGGAAACAGAGGAAAACTCGCTAACATTAACTCATTACCATTCTATCAATTTCACTCACTGAGTGCCTCATTCTTCCATGACTGTTTCGGCTGTAGCCGGATTTACCCTACTCCTCAAAGGAAAGCTTGATGTTGATTCCCGTTAATCGTTTGGCTATCTGCCTGGTTGCTAGTCCAGTTAGCTATGTCCCGATGGGAACAATCGCTAAACACTGTATTGAGCACCATCCTACACATCATGACGTCAAGCGGAACGTCATGCCTGAAAGAGATAAGCCACTCCAAATGTCATGCCTCTACGAACTCACTAATCCGATAGATCAACAGTTTAATCGAACAGCTGCTTGTTATTCAATTGGCAACGGCCCTGTGGAAAGGGTCTATCGTCATTTTAGTGAGTCATAAGGAACGCTTGCCGACCGATTGCCCATCTCTCAAGTTCCTTAGAATTCATTCCACAACCACAAGTCTGATAACTGCAGATCTTGATTATGATATATATATATCCTCGAATGATAAATGATTTAATAACAATCTGCCAACTGTGCGAAATCAGTCTAATTGCACACGTTATCTGAAGTAACGTAAAATCAAACAACTTCGTTCTACTCAAATACAACATCACAATTGTTCACTGCACACCAACCAACTTGTACCCAAGCTTCCGTTGAGTGTGGGACGCTATCTCTAACCTCTCTAGAAGGGACCACATAGTACATCAGCTAGCCAGGAAATGTGCTTTTACCACCGTTCGTGCAAGCAAACGTGATAATATTTACATGGAGTTTATACCGGTGCAATTCTAAACTGGAGCTCATTTATTCATTTAGCCTAAAAAGTGGGACAGATCTCATGTGTGCGGAACAATTTCTACCCTATCTTCTTATCTTCTATCAGCAAGAGAAACCCTTAGACTTCTGATTATTGCTTAAGACAGACAAGATAAGATTCTGCGATTAGAGGACTCTGCTTTGAAAGGTTTTCACCCTTGAAACTGTGTTATAGAGTAACGTGAGACGTTTCACTTTTTAATCACCGTCACTAATAGTAGCTGCTGCAAACAGCCATTCGCACGTGATTCAAATAAAGCATCATGACTTCGAAGCACAGTGTACATTTGTGTATCTTGGCCTTTGTTCCCCACAACAGAGGTGATCACTTTACAGCACCACGTTAATATTTCCTCAAAGCTGCTTTAGGGTTAGTGACGTGATGATGGGAAATCATTCTGAAATAAATCTGACGAAGGTCACATTACACAAGTCGGAGGTACCAGAATACACGATCCGTTGGAAGAAAAAGGACATGCTGATCAAACACAAATGACGTGCTAGCCAAACACACTGGTTTGTAAACAGTTCCAACTACTGCAAACGAATAGCCGGGAAATCAATACAAAACTTTGTGTTTGAATTCGAGCAATTACGGTCGGTGAAATTCATAGGTTCAACAACCACTCATGGTAACTAGCAGTCGTCACTAAGGCAGAATGGTTAATCGTTGATTTCAACACAATATTTTCAAAATTAAACATTTAATGATGTGGCAAATGCTGAAGAACCATGGCGAACCAAAAGCTCAGGTGACGGACGAGTATGGACCAGTTAAAAATACACGAGTTTAAACATGTAGAGAACAATTTGGTATCTAACCTATTTACATGGCACCATATCATCCCCAAAGCAATAAGACCACTAAAACCAAAAGTTAGACTACCAAGGGTGTTGCCATATCGTACTTTCTCAAATTGGTATGTAATCCACCAGACGTCCACTAAACAAGGCAATAAGCAGACTAGCTGAATCTGAGCGGTTCGATCGCGCGTAAACACAGTCAAGAATCAGGAAACAGTTGACGGTCAGAAAAGATGATTTGGAGCCTGGTAAGATAACATGTGATTCGGCAAAAGCGAGAACTCCGTCATTTTAAATGGCATATCGAAGATCCCCGTGTTTCTAAGGTAATCAGAATGTTTAAATAGAGCTCTCGTGTAACAACTCGGCTAAATAAGTAATCGGTGGAAAAAGTACACTGAACCGGAAGCTGCAAATATCATAGCGATACTTTAGTGGGTGAGTAGTCATCTAGTGGCTCAGAAAGATTGAGGCATCCAACCAAGCGGAAGGGTGAGATTTTGAAGTAATCATTACAGAGATACCAAACATCTAGAGTCATGAAGAGTGTAAACTAACTGAACACTTTCCACGAGGTACTGGCAAAACGGAGGTGAGTATGTGCAGGTAACGTCAGCAGTGACAGAACGACTACCAAGCGATTCATCAACACTGATAAGATATATTTGGAGTGTGAACCTGAATTGAATCGGCCACTCAGAAGTCATATGAGATTCATTAACGCATTTCAAAGAGTTACCTTATAGCATAGATGAGCAGTATAGAATGATTCAATAATTTCTGTCTAGCAATAAATTTCTAGGCTAATCGATTTTGCAGAGACATCGGAAACCCTCGGATAATAACGTACATTAACGTTCTGGCTGGGCAGACTAAACTACTCAGTGGAACCAACAAGGCTTTCACAGTTCGCTGTCACAGCTTTGTATGATTACTAACTCGCCCTTTGTTTGTCCATAAAAGATTGGTTACAAACAACTGAAAGAATGCATGCAGGTAAATTTTCATTCTTGTACATAATCTGATTGTGGCTGTCGTCCAAACATATGATGTCTGGTATCTCTCCGAAGTTCTTCAGTCCTTCACCAATTTTGCCAGCTCAAGAGAAGTGATAGTGAAAACTAGCTTATGCTCCAAATTGTATAATCAAACACAAAAGCCCACGAATTTGACGAGTTCACCACTGCTTGTGACCAACTTTCACGTGAGTGTGTTTCGCGTTGATGCTGCACACCTGGAACATTTCAGATCAACAACATTATCACAAGCCACTGTTCAGAGTTCGAATAAGTGTACAGTGAATTTCTAAAATGTTTGTTCGTTTTCTACGGAAAATTTTGCGCACACAATAATAAAGTATGAGAGCATCGGTTGTCTTCTCCTTAAATATGTTCATATAACTCGCCGTGTACGTGCGCTGCATCAATGTCTTTCAGCATTTTTTCTGTTCATCGGCTTGTAAGTCTAATCCCTAATATGCTTCAAGAATGTCAAATTCCAATACGTTCAAAAAGGAGGTGACATGAAGATGATACGACAATACAACAGGTACCCGTTATTACTCGGTATGAAAGATAGTTTGTGGGAGTCTGTGATCATGCGCAGTTTAGTGTTTGGCACTGAAACTTTGTAGTCAAAGAACAGGATTCACACTCGATCCTAATTGGTGCAAAATTGTCTAAGTTGTTGGAAGATGAGAGAACTAATCGAAGTTTCTTGTTGAAAACTAAGCACGACTTGTCAGTTTCGTGAGAGCAGATAGATAAGTGTACAGAGACCTAACAGAATATTGATTAATAATACAAAGAATTCCTAAAAGCATAGTAACACTTGACAGTATTTCCACAAAGCGTTCATAATATATAAATAGAAAACGCTGCCATAGGATCGGGAACACAAGTGGGAAGAAGGACTTAACAATATGAGGCAGGTCATTCGGTTTTTAGACCAGTAAGTTTCTCACTGTAACCAAATGGATCAATATACCTTAAATATACCTAACCGTCCATTGCGCACATTTTGTAGAAAACCTTTGTGTGCGACCATACATCTGTTTGAACGAGTAAGCATACTGAAATTTGTTTGTGATCACTACCGGTTACGCTGTACCGTCGTTTAGCTTTAGGACTCACACGTAGCTTGGGTGTATCGACAAAATGTCTTATTTAGTAGGCACATTGCTATCAACCTGGCATCTCGGTCTGCTCGAGTTTACATCAGGCACAGTCGTAAATAGAGACACAACTGTTTCTGTTGAACTCATGACACTAAACGGTTATTTAGCATATCAACTCGGTAGTAACCCACCTTTCGTTTCTGTGCTACGGTGCTAGTTATGCAGGATTAGGTATGCTCTCTATACGACCAAGATCACATGCAGACAGAACAAATGTACAAATATTTTACACACAATGACAGTGAAAAGCCACTTGGGCCCTCGGTATCATTCTGTTCTAATGTTGCTTTCTTACTGAAGCTATTACGAAACAAAGCCTTGATGATGTAACATCGTAAAAAGCATCTATTGTCGACAGTGCTAACAATTACCACTAGCTTAACCTAATTGCTAAGAGTGAAACTCCGTTGTCCAAACAGCCACATCACCATAAAATGTTCATATCAAATTTAGAGTGGAGTCAAACGGATTGAGCGCAGTGGTTAACGTGTTTTACTAAGTACACTGAGAAGAACGCAACGTTACAAGCAAGTTGTTGAGCTCAACGTTTCAACCACCTGAAATCGTGTTCCTCAGCAATGCTGTGATTGAAATCACACAAAAAAGGAACAGATCAACAGAGATTTGAGGTTTCTGAGTACCAGCTAACTCCGGTAAGTATCTTAACTTTATCACATGAGTACGAAGAGAACAGTTAACCGATCTCTCCTCGACGGAGTTAGCCAGATTTGTCTCAGTGAACTCTTCAAAACAACAGCACTTTCAAACTGGAGAAATGTAGTCCACCAACAAATATCCAGGCGTCTTTAGTGAAAACAGTTTAACGCATGTCAACCTAGGAAGAAAGCAGAGACCAGATCTTTCCAGTGTATTATTCATATACAATATGGTGGAAGACCATCCGAAAAAATTCTTTGCAATTCATTTGATCAAGCTATTCTGACCACGTTTCGGCTGGATAACACCCCTTAGAATGGCTACTTGTGCAACTTAAGGACTCAGTATCTATGAAACACCGGACGGACTGTGCTTACGAAATCAAACGAATGGGACGCCGCTTACATGGAAGAATGAAGCGAAACGTTGGAAGGTAAGGTTGCTGAACACAGCAGGCACAAACGGTTCACCAAAAAGACGCATACCAACTCCAGAACGAATCGGTCAATAGGCTACAGTCACTTTTAGTGAATCTCAACCTTTGTTTTGATCAAGCTGTGTTGATTCATAAGCGTGTGCCTTCCTATACGGAACGGTGCTGTTCTGAAGCTCTCACCATACGCACCTAACACGCGTCCATCAACCGTGATAATAGCCAACTCTCGTCTGTAGTGTGTCTCGGATTGATGAATAACACCAGACCCAGACGCATCTTATCGACACTAGTCTCATTTCCACGTAATGGGCAACGGATTCGGCCAATCCACACAGACAAAACGCAATCTGACCTAACCACGGTAAATTCAACATCAACTCCTCTCCTTGGTTAACATGATTTCGATCACAACATTTCGGAGGAGCTTGAAACGTTGAGTATTATGACTTGTTTGTAATCTTGTACTCTTTTCAATCCATTTATTAAATGCTACATTAATCTTTCCTTTAAATTATTCACTAGGATCGGTTAGGCCCTTAAACCGAAACACACCACAGACGTTTATCAGAAGCATAAATATGCCTTTTCGAGAATTATACTCAATTCATTAGGATCATTCGGTAGAAAATATACTTTACCTCTGATAGTTCAGTGGCTTTCATGCTGACCGTTCTTCAAGCTTTCAATATGCCTCATCTTTTAGGGTGCTCACTGCCTACTATCCACGAAGAGAAAACACTCGAGTACAAGTTAACCGGGGGTTTCTTGAGATTTACTATCATTATCATTCACGGAAAGGTTAATTTTGTAAGGTGTTCACATAATAAGAAGCGCACATTTTTATCGTATCGTGATCTCCGGATAACGATCCCGTTTTAATCATGAAACATGCGGACCATGACAATCCCATCGATTAACAATTCCAATTTGTAAAACGACAGTATTATTACCTCACCTAGGTGGTGTGTTTGAAAGATCAGATCACATCAGAGAGAGGTAAATTCAAATCTCTTTGGTGGAAAACAACTCGTACTGCAGCAGCTGAATCGCTGGCAAATTGACGGTTTTAACTAGTATTGGCTCACCCAATACACGTCTCCTGCTGGTAGTAGTGGTCGCGCTAAACACTTCGAAATCAGTAGCTAACTGCTTAAAGTGCAATGAAAATTGTTTCAATTAGATGGAGATATTCATACTAAAGAGCACGTACTTTATAAATGCGCTTCGGTTTCGATTTCGTAACAGGCCTGCATCTATGACAGTGTATTTGTTGTATCACTTTATACACGAATCAGTGAACAACATTTGTGTATTGTGTGGATACAAAAAGTGAACGACTGAAACAAATAACCACATATCCGAACACCCGAGCAATTCCGGAACACCACACGAGCATGCTTACTCAAGCATTTCCAAGATATATTTTAACATCTCAACTGTTCTTGTTTAGAAGCTATTCATCTCACAATGAAATTTGTCTACGGAGTAGATGCTTACAGGACAAACGGCTACAGACGCATACGACGAACACTGCTTTCATGGGTTTTCAGAGGAGGGTGAAGACATCTGCATTCACCAATTTGTCCTCGGAGATGAGACGGTAAATTATTTGCTACTAGTGGGTGGGCATGAAAGAAGGAAACGCAGGGATGTAAACTTCCATCAACATCCGTGCATCTAGAATCTAGGGTCCGCAGTTTCGGTAGGTGACCAAGCAATCTGTAGTCTCTTTTTTTACGCTTGTTGGGCAACTGGAATCCCATACCGAATTGCCTGTGACGACAGACCTAGTCTGAGTTATTGTGTGAGACGATTGTAACTGCTAGAGTGTGTTGATTACATAATAACCTGATCACCTAGTACATACAATGTGTTTATTTAGCGACTTCCTCTGGCCTGGAGGTTCTGTGTGTGGAGGATATGGTGAACGAGAATCGTGCGTTTGGAGTCAGCGAAAAACAAATGCGTAACAATTATGTAAGAGACGGAAGATGAGAAAACTGAGAGCTAGTTAGAGGTGAAGGTACCTTAGAAGTCGAACACTGGCAATATGAAATTTTGAAGTTTCTTCCTTGATAATTTACATTGGCCATAAAGAATAGGAATGAAAACTCTTGTGTTGCACTACTGAAAAATGGTGTGAAAGTAAATCTTTTTGATTAGAGGTTGAGGGGTAAAAACTGTGGTGTCAGAACATGAAATCAGCAACAATAATAGTGCACAAGGAAAATAACCTTGGGGTTAGACATTATTGTGAAGTATCAAACCGACAGAAAAGTGAAAAATTTCCAAAACTAACTTAGTTACAAACAGTTGTGACACTACCAACACCCACAAGTTTGTGACACGCTGGTCACAGTAAAAACAGGGTTCATAGTCGATGTTAAACATGACTATCTGTTGGGTAGCAATCTATTTACACATTTATCTGCATAAGAGAGTACAGACCGGTACCAATCAGAACAAAAACGTCCAGATGTATTTCTCTAAAGTATACTAGAGGAATGAGACGTCTTCAGAGTTGCCAGAAAGTGCCGTTTCGCAGGTGGTTAACAGTTTAATCGGTAGTTATCCTTAGCGAACATAAGAAGCGGTACTCAACACTGTACTCAATGTTTTGGTTTCGCCTACTATATAGTTCGACAGTCACCGGATAGAGGTGAACCAAATGTAGACTATCAAGTGGTCAGAAGAACTGAATAAGTGGCTCATGAGAAATTAGTTGAACAGATACATCGATGACAACCGCTAGCTGTAACCTCTGACGGGACGACGAATGCAAATGATACAAAAGTTACGGACAAATGTTTCACACTGATATCTAGTTAAGAATAATCAACACGAGCAAAACTGTTCAGATCAGTTATGTAACGGTAACAAACAATCTGGAAGGGTTCGGGTCCGGTCAGCTGAGAGGACGCTAGTCAGAAGTTTGCTACACCGGAAAATGCCCTTTGATAGTGACGTGCGCTACCGTGTTACGCTTAGTAGACTGCATTGCGTTTGTGGTGCCTCATCTGACCCGGTTAGTTCGGCAGACAAAATCTTGTGTGAATTCAAAATTACTAGGCAGTTGGGGCAGCCAGATCACAAAACACGGTGACATATCCACTTTGCCCAGTTTAATGCATTCACAGCGCAGATCATCATAGATGAAAACGGACCATTCGAAAGCACCAACAAGTTACATGAAGTAAGTCAGAAAGCAAACTGTGATGTGTAGTTTGTCTGTGGAAAAGGAATGAAGACTGATTCAACCACAGCAGTTCGGAGACCATCCAAACCTACTTTGGACCATATAGATTATCCGTAGTAAACCCAAAATAAAATGAGGAATGTTAAAGACAAAAAGTTATCACGTACAATTTCATGGAATGTGATAAGAATACGCAAGTCGATATGCAGTTTTGTGTTCTACTTTATTTAACACTTCAAGGGATTGTTGGTAGTAATACAAGAGTGTATATGAAGTGTGTACTAATAATTTTGAACCTACCTTACTGGTAAAGTGAGGAAATTGAACTGAAAGAAAACACTTGGGTACTACCCATTATACAGACGATTGGTAGGACACCAATCAACTTTAGACAGACCAGCGGTACAATTCTATTGGCCAACCGTATATGCAACACATGGTGCGACACGTGTACAGTATAACTCTGTGCACACGTCCCCCAAAAGCAAACAGCAGGCTATCGATTAGATCCTACATCCATCGCGGTTTGTGTGCTAGCTATAAACCTCTGATTCATCCCAGGCGTCAACGGTGCAATATCATCCTCTCTTGCATCCAAACGGCTGGATGTGTGCATGTCCGCTATGATCGATTATAGTGAATCGCCAGTGGACAGTCCACTCACACAAGGAATGAGGTACCCGCCACGTTCGTATCAATTCATTGCTTAACCCAAACATTTGGGAGTAGGAGCGCCCAAATAATCATTAAGTGAACATCGACATAGTTCGCACACCATATAAGAAAGAAAAATTTAGACTGACCGTCGTGAGTGGTAAACTAAGTAACACTGGAAGACGGAAAATGTTACTGTTCTGACAGCAGAATACCACTGGAAATCTAAATGATATTTCACTATACCGAATAGAACCTCAGATCTCCAGTCTTTCCACAATATGCTGGTTACAATGAGACTATATCCCTTCTGTATTCCTCAAAATATTCGAAACTAGCCAATTTGCATACAATTAACACGTAATAATATATCGACAAAGATCGTCGTGGTTCGGGCTATTCCTAAAAAGAAGGATGAAGTAACTTATGATCAATCTCACGGACGTGGTGTTGAATGCACCAGCACCTCCTGGATTCAAACGGTCGGACGATAAGTTCTGGTGAGTGAGAATTCAGTGAGCATCGGTGACATATGCTTTTTATTACATAGTTAGATCAGACGAAGTAATCTGATCAACTAGGTCGTTAACCACAGGAGCGATCCCATTTACCGACGATATTCAGTTATTGTTAAGGCGCCGCACCGCTGACATTCTAGGTCATCATTTTCGCTAGCCATTCAGGTAAGTGCACAGTACTTTGCTGAGGAAGGTTCCCTTTCAATCTGTCGATGTATACGTCAATGCAGCAGCAAATAGAATGAGATATTCTTCATGTGGCCAACAAAAACCATCAAACTTATAAACCTTTTGGTTTCGGAAAGAAATGCTTATCAGCATTGGTATCAGAACCGGACAACGGTTCAAACAGCGTGTCTTACATATTGGTTTGATTACCATAGCAACTCGCGATGGTATAATCCGTTAAGTTTATTAATAAAACTAACGTCTGTTTCGTCGAAACAGTCTACCAGAATCACAGAGAAATTTCGTTTTCTTTTGGCCCGCAACTAAGGCAGTTTAAGATGTTTCCGATGTGGTTGAGCTCTTCTGTATATGCCAACCAGGGAAGATGACAGTGTCCACATTTCGATTTGTACTGTTCGACGATCCTCTAAAGATACACCCGGGTATCACCGATCTGCAAAAGCTCGTGACTCGTTACACTGTGTCAAAATAACACGGAATATTTAAGGGCATTACTTGCTTCCCACCAGTCAGGTTTCCATACAATATCGTCAATTCACTTGTCCACCCATCAGTTGTTTCGACGGGCGATACGGGTGATTTAGTGTAATAACGGTCCTCGCTTTGGGTTGTCTGCCACCAGGTCGGAAAATAAAAATTCGCTAATCACTTCAACTATTTAGGCTTTACTTACAATTGCGTTAAAAATAGATCTTCGTCACTCAGTCATGTATTTATCTTCCTCGTGTAGACTTCAGTTGACAACGGAACGTTTCTTCTGTTTCACAAATCTTGTGATTCAATGCGCTGGAATTACAGAAGCACAAAATGGTACAGTATGTACAGCGTCGGCCGGGAACCAGGTGACTGACTTGTCGGTGTTCCTAGGAACAGCTGATGCAGGCTTACAAAAGCAACTACTCCCCCGATTCAGTGTACAATACTCACACCTTTGAGCTCGTTTGAATCGTTTTTGTGTGGCTTTTAAAAACCGCTTCCAATGCTGTTCAGTCAACACCCAGAAAACATAACAGTCAAACAGCTTGCTAAAACGGTTTCCACTTAGCCATGGTTAGAGGTAAGTTGATGACTGCAGCCAATACACTCTCATGACCGAGTTGCCAATCCGCAACCCGGTGCGGCGAAAATTCATGAACGAGTAAGACAAGCTGATCAATAGAGAAAGTAAGACAGAAACACAACAAGGGTAATGAGAGAATCAAAACAATACGACACTGTCGAATTCGGACGATAATTACGAGAAACGACGATCAACATTCAGGATTAACACGAAACGAGGCCGCATAACCAAGTCAATTCATTAGAGTCGAAGTGATACGTGTACTACTTCTTATTTTGAAAACCAAAAAAGATCACTACTGAAACGCTACCACTGGGACTCAGTTTCTGTTGTCCAAATGGAAAACGTAAAAAATTTGAGTTAGAAAATCCGTTATGAACAGCTGAGCATATTTCAGACAGTCAGATCTTGAATTAAAAATGTTTGCGGCCAATTTAATT
Organism: Paragonimus westermani; assembly: GCA_008508345.1. NCBI lineage: Eukaryota > Metazoa > Platyhelminthes > Trematoda > Plagiorchiida > Troglotrematidae > Paragonimus > Paragonimus westermani. The sequence goes on along the minus strand of QNGE01001781.1, from coordinate 539 downwards.
TACTCTTGATATCAGTATTTTATTCGAAAATCAGTGACTGGAATTCTACTGATAGGATAACATCTAACATCACTCGCACTTTGAGAAAAAACGAAATCACCAAAATCGTCAGACTAGAAAAAGTTACAAGTCAATCAAAAATCCTTTCATCGTGCCTGCTAATGTCCCAACTGATTTCGGCGTCAAAGATGCTTTCTACTAGAATCTGGTCGCTCACCTTCGGCAGGCACATGCTTCATTCTGACCGATGATATGAACGCCCGGGGCTGCCACCTTGGTGAGGCCCAGTCTCGTTTAGGTGGCAGGATGGTAATAGCATCACATCGCTCGGATAATAGCGGGCGATTGTTGCACCTTTCTGCTAAGCGCAAACTTTCTTCAGGCGACACAAATCATAAGCATCGTGCGCGTCAGCGTCATACTTGCCGACCTCCTTCTTCAAAACAGGCAGGGTCTAAGACAAACCACGTGGCTATCAATCACCCCTAGCGACACTCCAACCAAGATTGTCGGAGCACATACTTGGATTCAGAACATGC
>QNGE01001780.1:119971-137671 GCA_008508345.1 Paragonimus westermani | reverse complement strand
GGAAACACTGGCAAACTGTTTAAGCTTATCCGTGCCACTGGTCCCAGACGACCATCTGTCAGTGAAGCTATCAGCGAGACAGATGGCACATCCATCTATAATAAGTCCAGAAGTTTAGAGCGATGGGCGGAACACGATGAGGGTCAATTTAACTGGCCTCCTGCTTCTACCGCGTTGCCGCCACAAACTTGTGATGTAGTGCCATGGTCGGTAGACTTGTAACCACCCACTGAAACTGAGGTCAGCAATTGCATTGTGGCTCTCAAGCGAAATAAGGCTGCTGGTCCAGATGACCTTGTGCCGGCACTTTGCAAAGAAGGGGGAGAGGCGTTAGTAGACGCTTTGGCTCATTTATTTCAACTTGTGTGGACGACGGTACCTAGTGCTGGTTAAAAACAGCCTATTTTCAGCGCACAGCTGCAATAGTCGCCCGCCATTGTCCGAGCGATGTGATGCTATCCCAAACCTGCCACCTAGACGAGATTCGGCCTCACCAAGGCGGCCGACCTGTGCGCTCCTATCTCCGGCCAGAACGACTATATCAGAACCACGTGTCGATCGGAGGAGAGCGGCGAGATCCGAATAAAAGACGTCCTTGACGCCGATGTCACTACTGTCAGTTGGATCAGCGTCACGTATGCGGTCGATCAACAATTGCCTTATTTATTGTCTGTGATGGTCTTTTCGATTCAATGAATCGATATACACTTTTTGAACACATGGGTGTATTGACCATATATGTGCACATACTGCCGGCGCTTGGTCACCTGTTTCCATTCAGATTAGCGTTTACGATGAACCGGATGTCAGCTAGACGCCTGTCACACCGTGCACTCTTTGCCTCCACTGCGGCCGACTGGCGCAAGGTGCAAGGTGGACAGATGGTGACCTGGCGTAGAGAAATGAAGTCGTTCACCAGGGTGTTGGACACTCTATATTGGGTTCGTCTCCCGGGCTGGGATACTCGCGACTCACAGACTCGGTGGCTGGAGACGTTAGGTGAGATGGCGGCTAATCGAACTCAGTGACGTGCATGTTGTCGTTGTTTGACCGAGTTGTCTGTGAAGTGACTGCATTTAATGACGCGAGGCAGTGAAAGCCGTAAGGAAGCTGTCTCGCTGATGATGCCTTACTCTCACTTGCAGCTCGGTTGTTTGTTTGCAAGGTGTAGGCACCTTGATGTTGAATGTTTGAATATGGCCGTGGTTATTTTCTTTAGTTAGGTCCATTCTCGTCCCCTTCTTTTTTCCTTCTGTTTTCTATATATCGTTTGCTTTTTCTTCATGCTTGTGTAGCAGTTATGCATTGGTGGTTCACACCGATTTATTGATGTCGGCGATGATGATGATGATCTCTACGAAGCGAACAATCTCAATTCTGCTGTGAAAGAAAGCCATTCCTGGATGAAACTGCTGTGATTCTGTACATGGCTTTCAAATTTCTGTTGATACCTTCACGCTAATGGTAATGTACATTAAATAGGCCTTCTTTCTGTCAGCGCATGCTTCAATTTTGATTATAGGGCTTATGCAAGAACGCTGATTTCCGGGAAGTATGTTTTGTGTAATGAGGGTCGCATCATATAAGAAAAGCCCGCCACGTACAGTTAACCTCATAATGTAAGAAGCCTAATCGGTAACGCTAGTCCTCTCCGGAAACAAAACCTAACAATATGAATCAGTCTATTGTGTGTCGGCGGGTAACTGTATAAAGTCCATTTGGCATTCGTTCAGGTCTCAATCACGTTTCTTCTCCCTTACATTAAAATTTGTTCAATTTGTCTGTGAATACGACCATAACGGGCTTTTGGATGAATCACCGCAAACGCTGAAGGTGTTCTGTGCCACTGTGTCAACCCGCGAGTTTGCTGCTCGTGATGTGAATGTCGACCCGTTCACATTGACTAGGATCGACTACTCTGGTACTCTGTTTGTCAAAAGGGAACATACGACAGAGGAGTGATATGGCTGGATTTCCACACGCTTTAGCACCATCACAGTTTCATGGTGGGTTGGAAAATCCACTTGACACCCTGGTGTATTTTACTACCTTGATGTGGTCATCAGGCTTGTGTGCTGTACCGATCCGAAGGGCTATGTGAATTAGTCGTTCTGTGTACAACCCTGTCAGGCAGACCAAAGAGGAGCAATCAGATGAAAATTGGTTACCCTCATAGGACTCTGTTTTAAGTTGCCGACCGTGATCAAGCAATTGGGTAATGAAGTATCATCGTAGGTGATTGTATAAGTACCAGAGTTTCTCGTAGTGGTTGCTTTTGTTGGAAAATTCGTTTCCGCTTCTGTGCAGCATAACGTGCAAGAGTGTGGTTTTATCGTTATTCACTTTCTACCTTCACCTTGATGTTTCCATGCAAGAAACTCAACTGACCATACGGTTGCTTCAGTTGAGCCTTCAACTTGTGTGTGAAAAGTGCAATCTGCCCATCAACTTAACCTGTTGATTTGCTGTTTTCTTTTTCCCCAGAATTACATCTGCAGATCTCAGCTACAACGTATCATATCGTTCTACCGATTGCTATTCTGTCAATTTATTTACACAGTATTACATCAAGCAACCCAAGTAACTATTTCCACGTATATTCGACCGTATGTGTGACAACGTGGTGTTGCTTACACATGGTGGATGAATCTTGGTGTCATTCATTTTCGTACTCTGTCCTTTCTCCCGATACTCTGCTGTGTTTTGTGCTCTATCGTTAAGTTGGTTTTCTCTTGTCACACTAAGTTATTAAATCGTAATCTTTCGAACTTTGATTTTCCTTGTTGTTTATCAGACTATTAAACACCCCTTCATGCCGAATCGCTCAGTACAATGAGCTCTTCTCTAGCTCTGACCACTTCAGTTTTTGTTGTCGCTGATTTTATCAGTTTCTCCAAGTCATCCTCTTGCGGTTATGTATCACTTGCAACAATACACACCTGATACTACCCTGAAACCAGCATCCGATTGGCCTACAAACTTCTAAGTTGACTTGATTTTCGATCAGCTCCTGGACATTGAAATCGTTTTCGTTTGTTTTTAGGTTCATACACTAATTCCGGTTAATTGATTTCACTCCGGTTATTAAAGTGACCCTTTTCACTCTGGCTGAGACAACCCCTCACTCGAATCCGATTCCCGTTGATCTTTCAAAAATTCAGCTTGAAACACCCAATATCACAGTGTTGGATGTGTATGACATAGCGGCTTCCATAGGCAAAGAGTTCGAAGCGGTCATTGATCGCTATGGCCCTGATGCAGTGTCTACGCTTATGCCAAAAGTCATCAGTGTACTGGAAGAACTGGAAGATTTCGCCGCACGTTTCGACTCTGAGGGACGCGAGGTGGTTACATTAAAGCTGGCTGTTCATCGATTGGAGTTGGAGAAAGTTGACAGAGCAAATGACAAATGCAAAAATGAAAAGGTTGTTTTGTTATCCTTTGCATTAGTGTTGGGGTTGTACGTGCCTGTTTCACAAGTTTTACCACCCATGGATTATAGTTATATCAGCATACGAGCACCTAACGCAATTTAGCATAGAATCCCAGTTATTTAACAATCGAATGTCACTAAGAATGCGCCGAAAATGGTCGCTGCTAAAAGCTTGGATGACCTGACAAAACAAGTTAGTTACCTTATTTCGAGTGGTCATATAAGGATTGTTGTGTTCACTTTGGATATATGCTGAAGTAAGATGTAAAACAACATTCCCTCCAGGTTAGTGGCATCGTTCGTTTTGTGGAAGCGTATCATCTTTTGTGGGTTGCACAGTGTTTTTTTTATACATTGTGTAACATGCATTGTATGCTCCTTTCAGCATTTACTCTTCGGCGCACTTAACACCTTTTCCGATCGCACGTGCATTTGATCATCAATAGTGACTCCATCATAACTTGTTACAGACTTGTTATGGAATATATTTTTTCGCGTAATGCCAATCAACCAACATTTCTTAAATTCACCAAATTCTTCCATTATTTCCATCGAAGCGTTTGCAGTCCAAACGGCGAGAATCATGTTACCATTGTTGGTTGTTTCGAAATAGTTTACCGGAGCTTTCTGATGATAGTTCTATCACGCTACTACGTTGCTATAGGCTCATTCTATCTGAACACCCCCGAAATGTTCTCTGTTATCGATTCTATGTTTGTGATACTTGACTTTGTTTTTGTTAACGGACATTGTGAAATTTGAAGAAATTGCTCATTCACAGAGTCAGTTCTTACTTGAGTGTCATTGAGATCATTTGAATTTCTACAGACGAGAAGGAACCTGCAATATTTGTCTTTGGCGGTTTTCAGAATGTTCACCGTATACTAATCAAGGTGTTCGTTTCAGACGTGGTAGGGATAGTAGAAGTGTGAAATATACTGAAGATACAATTAAATTATGGAGAGTAGCGAACTGAAAGAGATGTTGTCCACCTTTCCAGACTTGTCCAGATGCCCGTACTGTTTGGTGTGTCTGAAGAAAATCGCAAGTGTTTTCACCAAACCTTCTTTTGTCGTCATCTCCTGAGGTCACTCTCACGACAGACTCAGAGACGGGCTAGCCAATGACAGGTCTGCTTCAGCTTACGCAAGCTAATTACCCCATCGGGTCATCACAGCTTGTTTTCTAATAGTTCCTTATGAACGCACTTGTAGCGGTAGAAACTGAACGTAGTTAGAAGTCTGCGTTCAGTGTAACCGTGTGGGATGTCACTGCAAAGGCTATTCGTTATCCGTGGCTCGCCGGTGAAGGTTTAGTTTGATTCCAGTTTTGCCGACTTCGTTCCCCTCTTACACTTGAACGTTGTTTCTATTCAGGAGATGGAACAGTTGGAGGAAACCTGGCAGACGGAAACGCGCGAGTTGCTTCAATTGATTGATCGACTGAAGGAAGAGAACACGCAGTTGAAAGGTGCTCTGAAGGAAAAACGGGAAAAGAAAGAGTATCCCCCGAGTACACGTCAATCTGGTCAGTATTGCTAGGATTAATTCAGTCTATTTTCGTTCAAATTTCCTTGTATGGCTCTTCCGTAGTACTTTTAGTCGTATGGCCATTTGCATCCTAATTCCTGGCGTGCCATTTAGCTGTGATTACCTGTGAATGACTACTACTTTCTCATGATCGATCACATCTGTGTATTGTAAAGCGTGCCTGCATCGAAACCGTCAGTAGATCTGTCTTTATCTCTGCTATTTTAAAGTTTATTTTCAATCACTAGCAATTTGAGCCACTCTGGATTGTCGAATCCGAATTAGAGCACGCCACAATAGGCCTGATATGAATTCTTGATGATCGCAGTTGTCTGCTTCTTTATTCTTTAGCATATGGTGGTTTTTTTAACCACCTCACTACGCCCGTTTACGAAAACACGGTTATTCTGGGTGATTGGCTAATATATGAAAGCTCGCCAGATTCGTGCCCGATGTTGATGTTTGGCAGTTGTACTGAGCTTGCGGGCGGCCTCACTGATTGTCACTTCTGTGGTTAAAGCTTCGCGATTCATCAGTTCCGAATACTTCTGTCCAGCTCTGAACAGCTAGATAGTGTGCGTATTCCACATGTAACTCACTGGGTCATGCAAAACGAACGGAACCTCGCATCAGTCATAAGTTTGCGACTTGAAACTGGTATGTTGCAATCGTCAATGTAAAAAAATGCTAGTTACACGGTGATTATGCCGTCACTGCGTGAAGTTGTAGAGGCTTTATTTGCCTGTTTGGTTTTTTATGATCTCGAGCGTTGACGGCATTTCGTTCTTGCAATTGTTGGTACCATTTTCCATCCCAGAATCATAGGTGTAAACTACTGGTGTATTCCTACCGTCTGTTATGATTATAAAATCAAAACGTTTGATTCTAGAGTTGTGTTTGCCAGCATAAGCGCAGCCATCGAAACGATTAATCACAAACATTTATTTTCTCGGTTTTCTGAAATGTTTGCTTCTTCCGACCTAGTGTATGATTTAGACGAGACTACTTCAAAAGTGTTCATCTTTGCCTATAGAAGGAGCTCTCGGAATATTCAATCCTACCTGTTCGCATTTGGTTCCTTTCAAACATGAGCTGATGTTGAATCAACTCGTAATAATCGTTAGTCTTTATTGCTTCAGGTGCCTCACTTCTTTTGACTGCACTGGCAGCCCGTTGAACACTCGTTTTGTCCAACTATAAATGTTCCTAATGTGTATACAAGACGTTTACTATCATGTGATATACTAATTTTAAGAGGTTACTCGGTGCCACGCACTACTGGTGAGCATCCTGTACTTCTGCTAGGTGCTACATTGTTATTAATGTTCAGTGATCTGACTAATTCAGCTGTTATGCGATTGGCCTACAAAGTTACGATGACAGTTCTGAACCCAGGCTGTATGGTACTTTCGAGTGTAAGAGTTAAACAACGGGATTAACTTCAATTCACTCGTTATTCGCAAGAGAGAGATCATATTCACGGCGTAAAGACCAAAATACTAATCATACCAATGATTATACATATACGGGGCTCCTGGCTGGATTTGCCTCCATTGAATCAGTCATTCTCACTGCCTGAGTACTTCCCCGATCCACACCTATTTCACCGTTGAGGTTTTCTGCAAGCAGACATCCTTACTGCACATCATTGTGTTATGAGTGAGGTCCGTAGTGGATTTGGTCATCGTTACCTCACTAAGGCTGAGGTCAAGTACCTCATTAAAGCCCACAAGTCAGATGCTTCGTCATCTATTTACTGACTGGTGTGTGCGTGTATATCCATGCATGTATTTGTAGCAAGCGATTGCTGTTACTAATCCATGTCTTTGAGAACTAACACGTTCCAAGTAAATATTGGTATTAAAATTTACTTAAAATATCGTGTTGCCTGTTGACATTGTTGCTTAAAATCTTATCAGACACTGCTCGTCTTTCGTTAAGGCGAAAACTTCCAGACCAGAAGTCGGTTGTAACGCAGTCCATCAAAAGACGTTACGTACTGAATAAACATGTCGTGATCAAGCACTTTTTTCCTATAGTGATGCAATCCCCCTTCATAGTATTAGTTAAATCGACACTGTTGTTCTGCGCTTGGCGTATTCTTTGTTGTAATTGAAAGTATGTTCAGACGACCTAAGGATTGATACACACTGGTTTTGGTTGGAGATAATATGGAGTCTTCTCAACCGTTGCAACAATTTACACTCCAATAATGTTTGGGATGAATTAACGTGGACTGAAACATCAGTGCAAAACGTGCACAAATCGCTTAGATGCGTCTCTAAAAAGGCGTTCATGTAGACGCGTTTTTCTAATCGAAATTTGACTGACGCTGCTTTCTTCTCGCAACAGCAATTCATGGGCAGCCCTTCCACTTTTTTCTCACATTTTTATTGTCTATTCCACCGTTATTTAGCTCAGCAATTGCTGTTTTTATTCACAGACGGTGCGATTCAGGAGATACAACTGATGCTACGTTTAAAAGAAGTGATCGATCGGCAAAAGGTGGAGCTCAGAGGATTGTATCGACAACTTGCACAGAAGAATGTGGACTTGGATGCGGTTAGTCTTCTAGTGTTTCTGCTTTTCTTCGCGCAGTGAATGTGTGTCTTCGCTGCAGATGTTCTGTTTCGTTCTGTGAGATGTTGTTCTGATCTGATACTTCTTCAGACTGGAAGACTCCGGATAACTCCTCCGTAATGGAATCGCCTGTTTTACAATTCACCCCTTGCTCTAGAACGTATTTTATGAATCACTATCCTCAAGCGTGCGGAATGTAAGCCCTTATTATGAACAATGTAGCGGCAATTCCTCCGTTCAGTTCTGGCGGTTTCTTTACTGTGAATATTGATAGAGTGCCTAATCCGCACCAAAGCTAATACGAATGAAGTCAAACAGTATGGACCTCGTGTTTAAAATGTTATTAATAAATAGATTGAGGATAACTACTTTTCGGGCAAGTTATAATTCTCAACGTTTCAAACACCTATTTTGATAACAACATTCTTGAGGAGGGCCACTCGAGGTGGTTGAAACGTTGAGTTGTAGAACCTACTCAGCTTTGTGTTCTTCTTGTTCCATATATTGGTTTATCGACTACGTGATGTTCGCCGTATACTTACCACCCATCCATGCGTGAAACAATAGCTTATTCTTAATCAGTTGTAAGATATCCGCACCAAATTTAGTACGAATGAAGTTGAACAGTTTGGGCGTCGTGTTTAACATGTTATTGATAAACAGATTGGGAATAACACACTCCTGAGGAAGGCCACCCGAGGTGGCTAAAACGTAGAGTATTACAACTTGCTCGTAACGTTGTGTTATTCACAATCTGTTTATCAAGAGCTTATTCTGTTTTGACAGCTCTGATTATCGCGCTTGTTGACTCGACGTTTAAGTAAATCCTTTATTTTTGTTACATGTTCAAGGTGATCACTGGGGTTCGCCGTTTACAGCTCAGGGCCGTGGTTGTGCAGAATGCTCACAGTCCCTTGAACCGCATATGCGAAACAAATTTGTATTTATTCAAAGACTGGTGATGTCTGATAGTTAAAACTAAGTGAGGTAAAGAAAATTTTCACACCTGAGAAGACCGATGACTGTGGTAAGGACCGTTCGGTTCGTAGAGCCGTCGACTACTTTGACGAACTGCAGCGTATTATTGCACGGAATAAGTGTAGTTGTACTGTGTGCCAGAAGCTCATATATTTTTGACGTTCCTTTTGGAGGGGATGTATAATGGTACTCCACTCCTTCGGGTCCACTATACTGGTTGTCCTGAGGTACATATCTAGGAACATTACCTGTTGATCTCCAGTACCCGTATACCTCACAACACTTCTCACCACAATTATAAAACCCTTGTGAGGCTGCAGTTTTGAGGATGACAATAACAGTCATTTGGTAAAAGCAAAGACATATAGGCGAACGTGCGCTTTCGATAACTCATCTTCAGGCCGGTACAATTATGTGGTGGGGGAGTTAGGTTGAAGTATCGATCGAACCTGCATCACTTGCCAATCAGCTGACGATAAATTGGTCGATCCATCACGCTACGGTTTGTCCGTTGGTTTAACAGTGCAAGTTGGTCATCGGTCCGGTGGATTTTATGCCACGATAGACGCAGCGTCTGTATAAACCGTTTTTGATGACACAATACTGTGTCCAGCAGCCTGATTCCGATAGCCTCGGCAGTACAGCGTTCTCATTCGGACGGCCTTTGATGAGTTACGTGGCACGCTATAAACCATTCGGAATGCTCGATGGGTGCTCACCTAATGATCACTTCCAACCGAATGAGCGAAGATTCGTGTTTCTTCGTGCCCCAGCCAACATGAGTAACTTTCGAGGATTCGTTCCGTAAGCCGTTTTGATATTCGACCGGTGCGACCTGCTTCACAGGAACAAGGGAAAGAGTGCACATACATAGATGACTTCTGAACTGGCGATGTGGTGAATCGTATACGGTGTTCGGCCGTGACATAGCTCCTGTTGCCCGCTTGGCTAAGTCTATCAACGATTCTGCGGCGTTTTCACCTTTGAACGATAATCCACCTTTCACCTTAGGTGTAGGCGGCGTTCTCATCGTGTCTCCAACGGTAAATCGTTCCAAGTAGCCGTTATCATGAGGTACGTTTTCTATTAATTCAAGCTCGCTGTCAAGCATATCCGTTGAACAAACTTCACATGTTCTGCAGGTCGGGCAACGGACCACATTTATTTATGGTTTTAAGAACACAAAACTGCGGAAGTTTTGTACTGATTTGTCCAAATGTTCTCTCGATAAATCCTGCGTTGCAGTGTTGTCTGTTCATCGATATAAATGAAGGTGTAGGAATGATATTTGGTTTTCAGTCTATCGAGTACTGAGCACACGTTGGTACCAAAGCTAGTGAAAATAAATGTCATCCTGGTGTCGACACTACTGACCGAACTGGCTGAAACATTGTGTGTTCAAGCATTCCTATGAGTACATCAGCTAAGAGAAGTCCGGGTGGAGATCCCATTGCCACGCCGTCTGTCTGTCGATGTGGCACACTGTTGAGTAGCAATTGAACATCTTTATAGTAATGGACATATTTGAAACGCTGAGCCGTGTACATCTCACGATCTCTATATTTCGAGTACCACATTTCAGCTGGATAAGAGACGTCATGTTATATAAAGACTTCCATTTGCTCCTCCGCTGTGTACACAGCTCGATCATATGACACTCAGCTACAGGTGGCGTCACTCTGTTAAAGACTGTCGTGTATTCTGGAGCAAGTACCTGAAATCGGGTTATGCTGCTGGGTTTGCCTGTTTTGTTTTGTCATTTGCCAAGACATGAACTCGTGAATGCAGTGTAGAACAAAGTGCGCAATTATTAGAACCCAACAAACACTGGGAACAGAATCGTGACAGCTATGAAAACTTTCACTACAAATGTATGTTCCAAAGGAGGTGTGCAGCTGCGACAGAACTGGATTTCCGTCATGTTGGTAAACCTTGTGAACAGGCTTCACCCGATCCAACCTGGCCATGAATAAGACGTCGACCGTAGAGAACTCAAGCACAGGCCAACTAAAAGGTCGCACAAAGAGCGTGAGCTCTACTCGGTCAAGCAAAATTTTTGTCTGAGAATAGCAGAAAGTATTTTTTTCCGGCTTTTTGTTGTACTGGCTGTCCGGTCAGTATGGGACCACATGTGAAAAAGATGTTTCGCCTATCGTTAGCTAATCACGCTGATCTGATAAGTGGGCTAAACACTTCGACAAATACGGTTTGTTGGAATATACCTCAGGTGGATTGAGGATTCATAATTTGAGAACAACTTGTGAACGATCGTTAATTTGGTTTGTTGGTGACGTATCACCTCGAACAGAGAAGCTTCTTCAGACCACTTGTTATGAAATTCTACTGTACAGTTCAGCTGGCCTCAACCGAACCATGTAGTAGACGGGGCCGAATGGTCAGTTACTGCGTTGTAGACGGCTGTCCATCGGAAACAGGAATGACCCTAGGTCTTAATGTCACTGAAGTGTAACAAGGCGCTCAGACTAGATCTCATCTTTCCTTCTCCGGAGATGGTGAAGAGAGGTTGATATCAGTACAGATGAAACTCCTTCAGATGACTTGGAGAGCTGAAGAGGTACCTCGTGATAAGTATCTATTAACAGTAGAGGCCAAATTTTTTGACAACCACAGAGGCATCAACCTAGTGTCTGTTGCATCCAAGTTACTTCTGGGCTCACTGAGTCCAGAGAAAATTAGGTACAGGAACAGGCAGGATTCCGGTCCAATTGTGTGTGCGTTGATCGCATTTTTACGTTGCGACGGTACTGTTATAAGCAGCTGATGGTCGTGGTGTTTTCAGACCTAAAAGCTACTTTCGATTTGGTTGCTCGTACCGTTCTCTAGAAGTGCCTATTTCGGAAAGGATTACGAAGGGAGTACGTGAACCTCTCATGATCATTGTATGTCCGCTCTACAGTTAAGGTTGGGGATTATGAGCAGCTATCTTTGGCATTAGTCGCTTCTAGTGGTGAGGAGAAACCATGATTAAACTCATGATTAATTTGAGCATATTCAAAGTCTTGAATCTGATTTCTGGTGGTATTCGTCAGTGATGTTCGATCTTCTCCTTGTTCAACTCCATCATGGAAAACGTCCTGAAAGATGCACGTGAGGAATCCAGTGAGCTTGACGTTGAGCTGCTTCCTGATGCCAGGTTGAACAGTATGGCGTATGTGGGTGACACTACCTTAGATAACCCCTCTGCTGAAGGCATGCACACCATGCAGAACAAGGTGTGTGACCGAGTTGGATTGTATGGAGTGTGTTTTGCACCTTCAGAATGTTGAATGCTGCTTCAAGGCAGTAGCATTCGCACTCCTACCTTCATTGCAGACAGTCTGCTCGAGACTGTGAGCGCTTCACATACTTGGGTAGCACTATCTCGTCGGGTTGTGTTATTGTTGGTGAGATATCAGCGAGGATAGTGTGAGCGTACGCTGCCGTTGGCAGTCTGAGTCATCTGTGGCGTCGAAAACACGTTCAGTTGTCGTTGAAAGAAAGGGTATGTAATGCCTGTGTTCCTTCTGGTGTGGTCTCTGGTTCGGAAACGTTGCCTGTTCGCAGTGAAAATGTCAACAAACTCGGTGTATTTGGCCATCGTTGTCTCTGCCAATTAGCCCATGTCAAGTGGTTTGATCGCGTGAAGAATACAACCGTTCGCCGGCGTGTATTCTGGAACGCTAGGGATACGCGATCACTTAGTCAATTAGTCACATTGTGCAGTCTGATTGAGTCACGTATTCTGCACTCCAGCTGAGCGTTTACCACTCAGGCATTATACGTTGAGATCATCAATATTTGGGTAAAACTGCGGGTTGAGCAAGCAACAACATGAGCGCGAAAGATGAAGGCCCTGATTGTTCCATTGTGTGAAGTTGGTTTATGTCACCCGCCTGGCGGGAGTCCTCGTGATCGTTCAAATCGCTTCGTGGAAACGCTATCCAAAATAGTGATATGCTACGGTCAACGGCGTATTTGTATTCATATCAATTCTAGTTCTTCCGCCTAGTCTTCTTTTATTAACTTTTAACCGTTTAGTAACGTTTTCTTTCGGGATATTCCACATCACCACTGAGCCGAGCAGTGGCCCGAGCTACAGTGCCATCTGTGGTCTGTCTCAAGTCCATTGTGATGATGATGTTGATGATTAGAGTGCTGTCCATGGTGGGCACATCTTGAAACTTCAAAATTGCGATTCTATTCACCAGTGCTCGCCAGTACTCCAAAATGCGCGATGTTCCAATTTGATCTATGATAACGTGACAATCCTCCAAGTCAAATGCTTGCCTTTAAACCTTACTATCTTCACAAGTTGGTATCCCCCTTCTAAACGATGCGTATTCATTTTTAATCCACTAAACGCTTGTCACCGGTTTGAGAAATCCTGTTTGCCTCGCTTGCACATGACAACCTCCATTTCCAAAAGATTTCGTCCGATCCACCACAGGTCATAATTTATATTCAGCACTTTCCATCGAAGTAAAAATTTGATAACTATTTAAAACAGTACATAGGTGACACAACCTTACTGTTTTCTAGTTCCGGGGTAATTATTTGACACCGTTGTTGGGTGATCTGTCGCTTGTCTGTCGTGTTTTGGGGAGATAAAGTGGAGCGGGAATGATTGCCTTTGTCAATCGATCACAACCATTCCCTCTCTTGTCTGTCTATCTCCGTAGCTGTCTGTCTACAGACCCAGCGATCTGATCTGTCCTCAGCCCAGCCATTTGGTTGATCCCCAGCAGTGACCCGCGTTTTTCTACACACCCTCCCGTCTGTATTTGGACAGCGCTTCTCTAAACGATTTCCTGAGTGGCACATTTAGGACTGTGCTGAAAAGAACAGACCTGGTGTGCTGTTTAGTTGCTCCGGTATTATGATATCAGCAAAATCTGGGTGCTTATTCAGCCGCACGGACCAAATCCCTCACTTTCTGAATTGTCGGAATTTTGGAAATTACCAACCGAATGCAATAAAACAAAATGCACGTAACGATCGAATGTACTAACCGTGTCTAGAGTTACCGTGGTATGTATACACATATTTGTGAATATGTGCAAGCGACTGAATGCAGACGTAAATGGTCAAATACCTCAAGACTTTTTACGTCTTCTGCTTTGAGCGATTAGATTTTGCAACCGCTTTATATGCACGACCCGTAAGTCTCAAAGGATGCTTATCTGCCTTAGCGTTGGGGGACACAAGCTACCATCTTTATTCCGTATGCCTCCGCCGCTGTTGATGTAACTCTTTGGGTACACAAACGGGTCAACAAGCTCCATTACTGATTCGTTGGTTCGCGCCGGCATCTTGTGATTGCCACGGATGATGTTATTTCGTCTTCAAGAAAATTGATCACAAGCGATGTGGACAGCATTGATCTTGCCATCAAAACTGTCAGACTTTTCACCATAAACCCTAATCTGGGTTGAAGTATGGGAATAAAGTGCCGAAATGTGTCCATCTACTTGTTTATCATATCCCCACATTTAAGCGACTCGAAAACTATACGTCGACAAATTGGTTCGAAAGCAGTTATGTGTGCACTGAGATGTATCACATGTTCACTGATATTGTGGCCCTTAACAAGCTTCAGATATCCACTGGTCTATTCTACTCTTTATTGCATATTCCATTTCTTCACGTGCGCGCAGTCATGATTGGATCAGTTAGTTAGATCGAGTTGGATGATAAGCCATTCATCTTTTTCGTCAATGCCGTATGACGCTCTGTCTGGCTGGTATCTGATGTTACCTTGATACCTGAGTTTAGCCCACGTCAATTTTGACCTCAACAGATCTGGCCAATTTTGTTTGAATGCAACCCTTGTAAGGAGCTACCCGATGTACCCCCTTCTTGTCCCTCTACTTTTTTCCTTCTGTCTCTCTGTACGGGGTTTTCTTTTTTCACGGTTCTGTGATAGTTAAGTATCAGTGTGGACTGTTGATGTATTGCTGTCCACGATGATGATGGCCCGATACATTTCAACAATAAACACTTCAGGAGGACGTTATTAGGAAAGACGACTAAGTGTGTGCTCGCCATCTGGTTAGGATGTGCCTTATTTTCTCATCGATCACACTTTTAATCCTATCAAATCTGTCAATCAGTACAAAGCGAAAGTTTTGTTTCCTCGTTGCTCCTATTGTCCCTGCGATTGTGGTCGTCAACACAAGTAGACTGTGGTGGCTGGTGGCTTTGAGGCAAACTGGGAAAGCTACTTTTGCATTTCCGGCATCTTTTTTCTGAGTTGGTGACTGTACAAGCATTTTATTTAATCGCGTCATTATACAGTGCAATTCTTTCCCGTATGATTTGTTTCCTGAGCGCTTTTGCGCGTGTTGGGTGCAAAAGTACACACACTACGTACCCCTACATCATCCATGCTTCTTTTGTTCGCCTGGTGATTTATTACCATGATTTCTGTTTCATTTGTTTGACGGTTCGTTTGCCAACTCTATTTCCTAAGCAGTGTTGAGACCAAAATTGACAGACGTATTCCAGGTTTCATCATGAGATAATTGCATTTTCCAAGTTTGCATAGCTAATTTAAACTGATGAGTGTTAGCCAAAGTTTGTTTTGTAGTACAAGCAAACCAGCGGCCGGACTCGTTAAGTCCATCGTGATTTTGTGCAGGCAATTTACATGTGCGCAAATGTCGGGCGACTTGACCATCTGATCACTGTCCAAAAGATACCAAGACGGTATTGGTCGGCATACTCATTAAATGTTTATCTCTATATGCCTTTTATGCATCCGAGCAGTTTGTTCATTCTTTTAGCATGTCTTGGTCTTAACCCGATCTTCAAGGCAATCCTATAAACAGAACGTTGACACAGGCTTCTGGTCTATTGATATACCATGTGGATCTGAACAGCTAGTTTTGATCTATAAGCTTTGTAAAACATGCTTGCCAGTTCGACTTTTTAAACTTTGTAATAAGTAACGGTGGTACTAAGAGTACGTGTTCGGTGACGCCGCTGAAATTTGGTGGGTATTGGCCAGATCACGTCCCTTTGAGTCTGCCTAACCTTCCCGCACATCGTTGTCGTGGCCTGTCGCTCACTGTTATTTTCCCCATCATTGCTGATGGTATCTAACTGCACATACCTACGCGCACAACTGACGTCATTCCTGCGGCCTACCACTGTCTCATGTTGGCATATGGACACACACTCGATCAGCTGTCGCGTACGCTGTGCTTCCAACGCGGATAATATTTTAAGTTTGCATCCGCAATCAGCCTTTCCACACTAGGATGTGGCGACGGTACCATGCGGCACAGGCTTCATCAATAACACCGCCATAAGCTTGTAGGTAGTTCCCTAATCGTAAGGGTCCTAAATACAATCAACGTTTTATTCGTTAATTACCGTATATATCTGGTCATTTTCGAGTGGTTACGCCACCATAAATTTGGGTTTCACAACAAACTGCTATGTTACTTTTTGGAACGGATGTTCTTTTTGCCTAGCTGGTCTTACAACGTTTCAACATCGTCTTTGTCATGTCTGTTTGACCACTTTTTGCGGATGCTATCCGTGCCCTTTTCAGTTAGTATTCTAGAACGTATTTGTTTCGTAGCTCTTCTTCAGGATTGTTGTTCATGGCGTTTATCGACTTAAACTGTGTGATGCGTTTAATCTAGCGAGTTGCCCACCCCTGGTATGACCTTATTTCTCAATGATAGGAAGATCGGTAAATGAGGGGATGTAGCTGCTTATCTGGGTTTGTATCAAAAAAACAAGTATTCGTGACTGGGGCTGCTACTGGATCAGTCTGCCAGATAGTTAATGTTGATTAAAATTTCACTCATTTAATTGGTGTGATTTACAGATCATCGTCATCGTAAGAGACATCAATGACGTTGGTGGATTCCAGAGTGAACCGTTTGACAAACCCTGCCTGGGTAGTTGACTCCCTGGATCCTTTGGCGGATTCCGTGTGAGACAGTGCAACGGGTGGGTAATAGAGTCCATGCGTGAAATTCCCTAGCTACTGGTGTGGCTTCGTAACTCAACTGGTAGTGCGCTTGCCACGTTGACGCATGCTGTGTCTGTCGCTGGTTTGAATCCAGCCGAAGCCCTGGCTTTCCACAGTTGGGTCTCATGTAAAATCATCAATGTGCCGCACTGCTTATTAGTAACGCAATACATCAGTGTAAACCACTGATGCTTAACTGTCACACAACCACGAACAAGAAAAACAGAAAACTCCTGTGTAGAAAGAGGGAAGAAAAGAGGGAAAAGGCTTAACTGCGAAAAATAACCACGTTTTCATTTAAAAATTCACTATCAAAGTGCCTACGTCTTGCACACAAACAACCGAGGTGTAAGTGAGAGTAAGGCGTCATCAGCGAGACAGCTTCCTTACGGCTTTCACTGCCACGCGTCATTAAATGCGCTCACTTCACAGACAACTCGGACAAACAACGACAACATTCACGCCACTGAGCTCGATTAGCCGCCATCTCACCTAGAGTCTCCAACCACCGGCTCTATGAGTCGCGAGGGTCCCAGCCCGGGAGACGAACCCAACCTACAGTGGCCAACCCCTTCGTGAACGACTTCATTTCCCTACGCCAGGTCATTTTCTGACCACCTCGCACCTCACATCAGTCAGTCGCAGTGTCGGCGAATAGTGCTCGGTGTGGAAGACGACTAGCTGGCATCCTTAATACATGACCTAACCATCTAAGCCTGTGTACACGTAGAGACTGGACAAAAGAACTCGTTTGGCAATCACTACCAAACACCTGCTTCCTAACCTCCTCGTTACTTACACGCTGGTGCCACCCGATACGAGCGATTGAACTCAGACATCAGTGGTCGAATACGTCAAGACGGTTCATGTCTTCTACCTTGCCTGAGCGGCCTGGTTTCGCTGCCGTAAAGTAATACGGCCCTCGCCGTTGTCTTATATACACGACCTTTTAGCTTCAGAGAAATACCCCTCAGTCGCCAGAGATGCCTCAAATTAGCGAATAACGCCCTAGCCTTAGAGATACGCGCTTCTATTTCATTCCCTACACCTCCACCACTGCTGATGCAGCTTCCCGGGTATACAAACCGGTCAACAACCTCCATGACTACATTATCCAACATCAAATCTACGTGGTCATAGCAATGCTACAGAAGCACTTTGCATTTTGAGGCTGCAAAGCGCATTCCGAAGTATTT
>QNGE01001780.1:88806-117879 GCA_008508345.1 Paragonimus westermani | reverse complement strand
AAGAGATGCCAACCATCTTCCAACCCCCAACCTGGAGGACCAGGAGACTGTGGTTTGTCAGACCTCTACCTGTTGGCCTGCCTGGTATGAGTAACTCTGTCCAGTTTAGCCCAAGAGGTCATCGAGATGTGCAAGCCGTCAGACCACGTCAGGGTCCAGTCTCACCGTGACGGCCGAGACTCTAAATTTATAAGAGGAAAGAATTTCCATAAATGGCCGACAGTCACCCAGCGAATCAAATGAAACAGTCACGTGTGGCAGTCACGGCGTTAGAACAAATCACGTCGCAGTGTGCGTCAGAAGGCAGCGTGAGAAAACGCACTCCAGTTGGCGCCCTGGTATCTGATCGTACGGCTGCAGTCTGATTGGCTGAATTGAACCATACCACCGGTCGATCAAATTGACTTGATGCGTCCTGGCTGTTTCGTTAGATGTGCGTTCTAACATGTCGCCACATCTTTGTTCGCTGGGGAATCCTTCGAGCTGTAAATGGAACCTGATATATTTCAGCACGCCTCAGGGTCATACTTGGTTGCAAGTGGGTTATATTCTTGTCAGGAAGGTTGAGATGATCGGTAATCTAGATGTCCCAGTGATCACGGAACGATAGACCTCATCTATTTGTATGGAATTAGACAGCATTCCTTCAAAATGTGGGCTTAACGGCCCATCAGGAAGCGAGTTTTGTAGTGATAACGACACTGTCACTGAGCCTACATCTTCACCAATGGATCATCTTCGAAGAAATCTCCGTTACCACTGACAGACCTAGTGGGAAATCGATATGCCTAAGAAATATAACCAAACTTCTGGTTGCATTCAAAGGTTCAACATGAACCAGATGCCAACCATAGAACAGATTGAGTTTTTGAATGTCTTGCGGCGCAGTCCTACCACATCTATTAGAACAGAGGATCGATTTGTTGATAAGGTGTTGATTAAAAGCTAAAGGCGAATCCTATGATCTTCTACAACAAAAATAACAGCACACAAGAGATAAACTTGACGAGCATCTGATGGACTTACCAATGCAGACGCAGTGGCTGTCCACACTTGTCAAACTGTACACAACTTTGCTTAACAGTACGTTAAAATCAGCTTAACTGCATTTCCTCTAGCATGGGTGTCACAAGTCACCCGGTTCAGACTTGGTATTCCAGATCTTCTTGGAATGCTGTCACCAGAATGGTAGAACCGTCTACAATACTTTTTAATTGTTCCTTGTCAACTGGTCATTTACTGAAAACATGAAAAGTGTTCTCCTTCACACTTGCCATCGAAGGTGAATGCAGAAGTGACCGAGCTACCTATCGTTCAACGACAATGCTTTCAATGATGTGCAAGGTAATGGGGGGTTTATGAGATGACCTTCTTCGGGCCTAGGTAGCAGACAAACTTATCACAATGGGCAGCATGGGTTCCGTAAGAAATAATCATGCGTCACGAGTCTGCCGATTGTTCATAGCTTTTGGGCAACTGTCACCGATGCAGGATCGGTGTGATTTTCCTCGACTTCTGAGAAGCTTTTGACATTGTCTCGCTGATGACGCCTTACTCTCACTTGCAGCTTGGTTGTTTGTTTGCAGGGTGTAGGCACCTTGATGTTGAATGTTTGAATATGGCGGTAGTCATTTTCAGCAGTTAGGTCCCTTCCCGTCCCCTTCTTTTTCCTTCTCTCTTTCTATATAGGGTTTGCTTTTTCTTCATGTTTGTGTGGCAATTAAGCATTAGTGTGAACCACTGATGTATCGCTATCTATGATGATGATTTGAACACCCCATCTTGTAACGAAAACTCAGTAATGATGACCCTGGTGAGCGCTTCCCACGTGACTTTGGGATTCTCTAAATTCACTTGGGTTCAACCTCAATGTAAATAGGTAGTTATCAAACTAGCTCTCTGTCAATAGTGACATTCAGCTAAGATCCATCTTAGAGCATCTGTTAGTTTTTATTCTCTTCCTGCACTATCGGTATCGTTTTGAGCCAATAACACAAAACTCTGGTAACCTCTAGGGGTGTCTGAAAGATTTTGCAACCCTACACAGCAATTTGAACTGTCGTTCAATGTCGGTTAATAGAAAGTCTTACATATTCGTCACCAAGGTTGGGCTTACTACCATTACCGCACTGAGCTCGTATCGGTATGCTAGCGAAACCTGGAAACCTAAGGACAGCCACTCTGAGTGTGCCTATAAACTGTGCAGCTATGAAAGAAGCATAAGAACTTGACTTTCTTAGGAGGAATTCGTCAGACCTTCTACATTCTGAAAACGAACATACAGAACTATCATTGTCTTGGAAAAAAATCGCACTTGCTGAAAGTGCTCAGAGAGGAACCGCTAGAAGGATTGTGGCACCAATAAAAATCCTCTTTCCAGAGAGATTAGAGGAATTTGGTCAAGCCACCAACACACTTATTGTGGTAGTAGCGGTTGTAATTAACCTTACATTTATTCAGAAAGCGTAAATTTGTCGAGCCAGTGTGGATAAGAGGTCCGCGACCAGTCCGACGCTTCGCAACCCGGATCTACCATCTCAATCGTAACACTTAAAATTCTGTCGCAACACGTGGAATCATTGAATGCAGCTACAGGTACACTGTCGGTACACAGCATCCTCATGATTATCCTTAACGGCAGTAAGACATCAGTGGTTCGCGTATGCCTAATTGTCATACCACAAAAAGAAGAGACCCATTCTTAGCTCGGGAAGAGAAGAAGAAGGGAGGACTTACCGGGACTAACTTCTTCCACACTCAGAAGCTGAACATTGAAGCGCCTACACCTTCATATTTGTATGCATGCATAAGGTCTACGGATTGTACTCCATCCCTTCTTCTTTCGTTTGTTGCCCAATTCTTTTCCATATTGCATTGGTGCATTCTATTTCTGTAGACGATTTCGTTTGTTTGTATCATCATGCATTACGCGGACTTATTGACTCTTGTAATTGAGTTGATCAAATAACGTTTATGTGTCACTTGACTTTACCGCCTAACTACTCATATGTCGGTTTAAACCACTCGCAATCGCTTCAGCTGTCCATTCGCAAGTTTCCCCTCTGTTTTTGTGTAGATGCAACAACAAGCTACTCGATTGGCGAAGCTGAATGCTGTGCTCAGACGTCGACACTGTGTTTGCAAACGTCAGGCGGATCAACTGCTCAACGAAAAGAATGATCTTCAATTGGCGCTTAAAACCAAGGAACAATTAATCCAACACATGCGCGACCATATCTACATTCAGTCCAATGACCAGCTGCCCAGTCCGATGGGCCCCACTTGTGGCATGTCTGCGTCTATGATCAACGAGCTCGGATCTCCTGGCACCCCGGTAAGTGTGTATGTATGCCGTTTGCGACACCTACATACCACAGTTCACTGCACATATCTTTGTTGTCGCCAAAGCTTTCACTGGAGATGTCTTCATCTTGATTGTGAGCTCTCTACACTTTCCTCTTTCCGTACACAGTTCGTCGGTGTAGCCTGTTCCGTCCTGTTGACTAGTCCGTATATTTCATTCGTGTATGGTTCTTTCGGTCACTCTTAGCTTTCTCCACTCCTCCGCAATTCCTCATCTAGCGTGAATCACGATGACGGCCTATCCGGCTTGTTGCCTACAGCAATGTATGTCACTGTTCTCCAGACGGCAGTCAACTAACTGCCAGGCTGATGGTTGGCTTACTGAACAGACTTTTTTCGCTGCATTTCCGTACGTTCTACTGGTTTCGCAAGCACTGATAATGCGGTCGAATAATCGATTAAAAACAATTGTTTCTTACGTTCCCTCATTAAGTCTCGCTAAGTTTTCTGTTGGAATACAATCGCAGTGATGAAGTAGCCGATGTTTGCTGTGATTTCACCACACCCTTTGGATGTTCGCTATAGATGTCTGTGTGCAACAGTTTCTCAGTATTTCTGTTGTGATTCAGTCAGTCGTTATTTTTCATATTCCGTCACCATTTATTGAATTCCTGTTCACGAAATCCATACTGTCAAGTTTGATCTGTGCAAAATCTGTCTAACTTTTGGCAAATATGTTCTCTTCGTCCAGTTTCCTATGTGCGGCGAACCAGTAGTTGAGTGGCATGTATCACCCTCGATTGGGTTTTTGGTGAATGACATGGACTATTTTGATTGTTGGATGTTGACCACTGAAGTTTGGCCTGTAACAGTATGCGATTGGTGTTACGTTGAAAATCAGATTCAGTCTTCTCCTCGTGTGATGAATGTTATCTGACCTCTAAGTGTGGTAAAACAAACACGGCTTTACTGCTTCCCACATATCTATAGTTTCTGTGTTTGTAATTACTTTGGGCTTGAAATGGTCCTTTATGATCCTCAAGTCGCCGACTGTAATGAGGTGTTCTTGTTTGTTCTAGGTGTTCTGCGTAAGTGAGCAACTCTCTTTGAGCTGCTTTTAGAATCCTAATGAAATAAGTGTATTTCACGTTGTCTTCTTATGCGCTCCCACATTTGCCAAGTACGTTACTAACTTGCCACTCCAGTAAATCATGTTAACGTACGGAGTGTTGCCTGTGATTGACGAGTTCCGTCCGCCGTGATTTTTCATCTGTCGACCTACGGGCGAGCACTAATTTGCAACCAGCTACCATTAGCTTGCTTCAGAATTACTTTCCGGCCCCCTGTGATTTTCCCTTCTGTACGAATAAAATTTGTATGGGGTAAGAATTGACATATCTGGTGATCTATCCATCTAGAACTTCTCTCTCTTGCGTGAACCTCCACGAGACCTCCTTTTTCCCATTGGTTACATCCCAATGAAGTTAAGACTATAGTTGTAGAGTCCATCGTACAATCCTAAAACGTTCCTTCTAATTAGAGTAATTAAGGGGCTTTTTCTCCAGAATCGTTGTCGCTCCCCACGGAAAACCCCTCAAATCTACTGTGTTTGCGAATGGGTTTGGGGTAGCTGGACTGTTCTACAAAGGTTCAACGTCGGTGGGACTTTTTCATACATAAAGTGTCGTGTTCACTGTTAGCGGATGGTGAGCACAACTAAGGTTGAGGATCCCTGGGTGCTTCTCCAGTCAAGGCTCATTCCATTTACTTTGGTCATTCTGTCCTAATGGCTGTGAGTCTGTTTAGATAGTACGATGACTTGAGCTGCCACTTACCCTAACACTGACGGGGAATATCCTGGGTGGAAAAACAATCAGGGGGAGAAAACAGGGTAAGGTTAGATTGAACCTAATAGGTTATGAATGCATATACGTCATCTACTGCTATACACTGTGATCTCTCGCAAACTCTCCAGTTGGGCTCGTGGCATCTACTCACCCAGCGAAACAATCATTGCTTCTACGTGGATTTAACCAGCTGGTCTTGGTTTCACTGAATACTCTCCGATACGGTCTGAATCGGTACATAGAGTATCTGATCCGAGTATAATCTGTTTCATGTACGTGTTGCCATACCTCACCAGAAATACACAGTGTGCACCTCCAAAAGTGATCTTTAATCTTTATACACACATCTTCAGCAAATGTGGGATAACGAGCTCCATGAGCCTGGGCCGTACACTAGTATTATTGACTAAATCCCCGGGCGGTTTACTGAACAGCCACTATCCGTATCGATGGGAGCTAACTACTGGTTCATTCCCATTGCTGTTTCACAATTGAAGAGACTGGGGTTGTGTAGAAATCGTGCCAGACAAGTAGTAACTGAGGAAGATGAGTAAATTCGGGTGTGATCAGACAGATGTTTTTGTTGGGATATGTAGTTGGAGATGTAGAAATATATTAAGAAGTATACGGACTAAAGAATACATCAGATAATGTTTTCTCAGATGCTTTGAGGTGACCAGAACCTGTAAACCTCCACTGATGCACACGGGAAATCACAGTGCAACATGCTGTGCACCTCAAAGTTCCAGCATTAATGTGGAGTCCTTAGACTGCACACCTGGACGTGCAGTAGGTGCACAGTTCAATCAGGTGAGAGCACATGTGCATTGCGATATCTATCGATCAGAGGATGTGAGGTAGAGAACGATGTCATTTACACGTTGTACCATTATGTAAGGCACTATGTAGAGGCTTCACAAAGTCAACATTGATGGTTATTGTTTTCACGTAACGATGAGTAATTGCCAAATCGAAACATGCACGTTTATGCAAATATGGCTCGATTTGTTCCAACTAGCTAATGCTTGAATTCTGTCCGTTTACTGTCGGATCATCGCGATCTTCCGAGTTTATCATTTTGTATCACCTTTAATTTTGGATTATTATAGCATTCTTGTCTTGCCTGATATATTTCCATCCATGTAACTACACTCATTTGCTAAGAGCTTTTCAGTATTCATTTGGAATTTTTCTGCCCATGGCGCACCTTTCACATCCATTGCACGTGACTCTTGTCTGGTTTTAACCTGCTTTGACGCGTTCTTTTTATTTCTCATGCTGTCTGTGTCTTACCGTTATCTCTGTTCCGTTTACTCGTTTTCCCACAGCCAGCCACCTTGACCGAGGCACAACTAATCGAGCGATTGAATGTTGAGGGGAAAATGATTACGGACGGTCACAACTCAAGTCGGAAACCTCGGTTCACTGTGCACGAACTGCGTGAACTGTTAACCGAACGAAACGAACTGAAATCTCGCTTGATTGAATTGGAGGAAGAACTTGCGGTTTACAAACGGGCTGGGTAAGCCAAGTCCCAGTTGTTGGATTTCTGTGGACACCGTTTTTGTTTTATTCGACTCACCCTTCCGCATTCCTACATCACTGTGCTTGTATCGTACTTTTTTTCAGAGAGCCTGCCGCCAAATTGCCTGTGGTTGGTGAACAAATGTTTTAATGTAACTTGTGGACTCCCACAGTCACGATTGTTTACGCACAGCTGTTTAGTGCTTGCAACTGGTCATTTACAAATGCTGTAGCTTGTTTGGACGATGGGGTTCATTTTTGCCGTCACATAGGTTGGAATCTTTCGCGCATGTTGGTTTCAAGTGAGCTGTTGAGAAGGTGCCTGTTAACAGTTGATTCCATCTCTAGGAAGACGTCTAAACGACACGCTCGGTTTGTCTTTATCGCATTGCAGGCAATCACGGCTTTTTCTGATAGTTTCGTAAGCACACAAGTGATCAACTATGGCAAAAACAGGCAAGCTGCCGTTATTCATGACACCTCAACCCGAAGGTTGTCATGGCCCGTTTCCCATTAGGATGTGGTTTATCTCCCTTGTAGGAGTGTTCAAGTGAGTTGCACAAATTCTTCGGGATCCGTTTGTTTTACAGGATATGCGAGGTGTCACGAGGAACCGTGTCGCTTAGGGTTCTTCACTTCAAATGATTTCTGCGTCTGTCCTCCTCTACGACAATATGATAGGGGACAAGCTGAAAGGAGCACTCAGAATTTCGATGAGTCTCAAAGTGAGGGTTCCTACCAGATCGTAAATTGACTTATATTGACCATGTTAAGATATTGTATTACTCAGTTCTTCAGGTAGCCTGCTGATCATATGAAACTGTTTGAGTGTTAGAGTTGTTCTATGTGAAATGCATTTTCAGTGTCCCCATGAGATTGGTTCAGTCTTGACTTTATTTTGGATTGTGCAGATAGGTCACTTGTGATCGTCCACGATCATCTCATCAGCATGTGGTGTCACCTTCCAGTTGTTTATAAGATCTAGGATACACAGTTCGTTCACCAGTATCCGTCATCGTCAGCCTAATGAGCTTGGGATGGGCACCCGCTTCCTCAGTAAACTGATCATTATAATCACATTACAGTCCGAGCGCCATTTTTGCACTCAATAGTCAAAATAATTAAGGTCGACCTTTGTTCATTCTGTGTTAGTAGGGTATCTGCTACACTGTGTTCTGTTCACTGTAGTTTGAAGAAAACAACAAGGCGATGAGGTGATCATGTTTTGTTCACTAAGATTGAGAGATGTCGCGTTGGAGATAAAGTGACAATGCATTCCGCTAATTGAAAACGTGTTTGTGTTTGTGTTTGTGTTGTTCAATGAGCCCTGACCGTTTCTGCTACCTTGGCATGGTNTATTAGCCAATCAAGTGGCTAACCAGCATTGGCCGGCTGGACACAAAGGCCCCACTGGCACACCTCCCAGTCTTATTCCTTCGGGTTTACACTGGATATGTGGTGTGTTGGTGGAACTGCAATTGGTGCAGCGCAAGCCAGTTGCAGTGATGGATAGGCGCAGGCGTCCTTTGGCTTCGGTCACTGTGACAGGCTAATCCGAATCGGATGTCGCCAACCATGTTCAATGATCTAAAATGTTCGGCAGTTGATTGATTGCTTACATCCTTAGAATGTGCACCCTTGCGATTCTTCTCTTTGTTTCAAGTTTACTTTACTTTTTCGTTTGCTACTTTCGCGAACAATTGCTGTGAGATCAGAGCCACAGTCCTCGTGGATATCGATCGAAGCTGAGAATACATCTCACTTTTCTTACGTGAATCATGTACTGTCAGCAATCGTTTCACGGAAACTACGGAATGTTTGTGTAAGCCCTCTGAGCAATTGTGGATAGAACTACGATGTTCCCGTGGGCTGGTCCTCACCTCAGCTGTTCCGACTGCTTTCGCGCTAGTTTAGTACCATTTAACTCATCTTGACTCAGTTTGTCTCTGTCGCGCTTCTTGTTTAATGCTAACCGTACAGACTAAATGGAAGGAGGGGTGGAGAAAGTGAGACTGATTATTTGCTACATCTAAACAGAACTTGCGATCTAGTTCAGTGTATTTTGATGGGAAACCTTGTGTGAGTAATGCTTAAGACTAGCTTTTTTAATAGACTTTTTCTTTCTATCGAAACTTATTTTCATTATGCCTCGTATCCATTTGTTTCGAAGCAAAAGATGATCTGTCATTGCAGAATATCTTGCAGACAATTAGAGGTTATGTCTATTGATGGTATTTCAACACTGACTCAAACCCTCCTCATACTAGGTGAATCCTTTACAATCTGTGGGAGCAGTTATTTACGGTTGATATAACTTAAGTTGCGCTATGAATTTGAAGCTTACATTCAATACACTTTCGTTCATTGTCATCGTCATCATCACAGACCCCAAACTATCAATGGTTATTCACACTGATGTTTAACTGTCACACAATTGCACAGAGAGGGCAAACCATATTTCAGTGGCGATAAAAATGGAAGAGACATTATTACCCTTTTTCACTAGAAACAACTGCATCTAATCTCGTATATTCTACAGCAGGCGCCTGTACCTCAGAAACAGATAACACTGTGACAAACGAGGGTAGCATCTGCGAGACATTTGTACGCGTTCCATTACGTCATTTTTCCAGTTCTATTCACGTGCGACTCATCCAAACGCTTACAACATTTACACCGCTGAAGCCGATTTACCGTCAACTCTTTTAGATTCCCCAGTCACCGAGTCACAAGTTCCTCATCCCAAAAGACGAACCTGATCTTCAGCGACCAGCTTTTTGGTAATTCATCTCATCTGCTCACCTCTCATTTTTCGGCTGTCCTTTTTGACCTTGCCAAACAGCCTTCTGCGTAGCAGACGACTACTTGACATCCTTAGCACTTGGCCGAATCACCTTAGCTTGTGTATCCTCAGTGAATTCGCTTCAAACTCGCTATCCTCATCGTTGCTTGCTTGTTTGTACCACGCGATACGGGAAACAGAATGCAGACTTCGGCGATGTACTGTTGGAAAAAGATTTCTATTTTGTATGCCATACTGTCAAGTTTCGTGTCGACGAAGTAGAATTTCTGTAAACTAACGCCAAGGTGACTTGTTTAGATAGACTGAAACACGTGGGAATCAAAAACAGAATAATGCGACCGAGCAGTTGTGCTTTCCAGAGGGTTAATTAATTAGACTAGAAAAAGGCCTGCGATTTTGAAAATAACTATTTCGTCCTCCGGAGATTAGGTCGGTCCATTAAATGTTTGCCAGGTTTTTACCCACAGGATCCTTGACTTTATGCTTTGTTATTCTTTTCAACTACCCATTCCTGTTCATTTCCACATTCTAATTTATTGCCTAAATATCTTCATAATAAGTCTAACGGCCAGCGGTGACTAAGTTCATTATTTTGACCTTGTATGCAAATACCGTTTACCAGGTTTGTGCCTAGCAAAAGACTTTGGGCACTGTGACCAACACTGCATAACGCATTATTCTCTAATGTCAGCTACCGCCTAACGATGCTCTTAAGGAGCTTAAGAGGAATGGCGCAAGAATGTCGGTTAGGGTCAGATCAGCAGCATGACACAACATATTTGTCGTTCGATGTATCACTTGATCGTGAATACCTTTGTACTGGTGTTATTGACATTGTTCCTCTGTTTTCTCCTACTTATCACGCTATCATTGTGCTGATGGTCATTCTGTCTTTACATTTTTCTAGTGTAGGGCTACCATCTGGTTCATCAAGCTTTACTATGTTACGACGATGGTAAGACTTTGTGCCACGTTTCTCATACACATCATCGCTTAACCCCGTGCATCAGAGCTCTCTCACTTGTATTGCCTCCCCACAATCACCTAGCCCTCATCAAGTTCCTTCGCTTTTTGTTTTCTGATGTTGACTCATCTTTTATCCCAATCATCACGCTTTAACAACTTATGTGCTTGTGTTTTACGCTAAAATTTATTCCTGTCACTTTTCTCTTCACCGAGAACTCGGTCATGTGCATTTCTACTTTCACTACTGTATGCGGTCTCTAGTGTTTTGCTCGATTGTATGATGATTCCGTTTGTTCAAATTGCATCTGTGCAGATGCATGCTACACACTAGTTTGATTTCCGACTCCCGTTTAGTGTTCAGTCGACCTCTTTCACTGTGCTTTGGCTGCACGTTGCTGTGTAGCCTAATATGAGCAGGAGATATGAAAATGAGCGGAGAATGGTTAAAACTGTCTTATCGCTAACTTCGCGCGATACGAATTGCTTCTTGCCGTTCATCTCTGCTGCGGTTAAAGTTCCGTAGTCCTCGAGAGTTTGCCGTAAGCTACATGGACCGATAGGTGCTTGTGTTTATTTTGCGCACCACGGAAAATGGTGTCGAGCGTACGTATCGATTAATATCTACTTCATTTTCCTCTCATACTACACGTAGATCCCGGTTGCCTTTTGACATGCTTTATTGATCTCACTAGAACGGTTTGAAGAGGTCAGTCGGAATTCTTGGGTTCCTTTGGGTGGGACCTGTTACCGGTTGCTCACTGTTTTTCTCCTGTGGTCAGTATAGTAATCTGTGATTGAAACTTGACGTTCCTGTGTGAGAACGAACGGCTTACAGGTGAACTACACACGGATTTCTTATCAAAGTTGACATTTTTGACCGCGATTCTTCACGTAGATCGATATATCTATATTTGTCTGAATTATACGTCTTGATTCATGGCTTGTTTGTTGCGAGCTTTAGTCGTATGGACGCAACAGCTCAGTTGTCGATTTCCAAAGAATTACATACGAAGCCGCTGGAAAGAATCCCATTGACTTATGTGGTGTGGTAGTTAGTTCTTATTCTCTCAGCATGTGGTCACTTCACCAAACTGATCCACGAGCCGTGTGAACACACTGTTTTCGGTGTGTGTAGACACTGGTATGTCACTAACATAGAGTAAAAGTGGTGGACCGGTCGATAAACGTTCATCACTTTTTCTGCTCCTGGCTTATGTTACATTATGCAATCAAAGTTGATGCGGTTGTTAATCTGACAAACTGAATTGCAAGAATTCACATACTGCTTGCCTGATAGATGGTGCTTGTGTACTCTTTCCGCTGATTTCACTTCTGTTTTCTAGATGAAACCCAACTATGTAAAGTCAGGGCTTCAGCTGGATTCGAACCGACGACAGAAATAGGTGGCTTGTTAGCTCAGCAGGCAGAGCGCTTGCCGCGTTGACGCATGCTGTTTCTGTCGCTGGTTCGAATCCACTCGAAGCCTCAACTTTATACACTTGGGTCTCATCTGAAATCATAAACTCGTCCAACTGCTTACTAGTAATACTTCTGCTTTTGTTATCTCTGAAGGCTGACTTGGGTCTGCAGGTTTCTGTGACGGTTCTAAGCGCACACCGGCTTGATCTGAGTTAACCATCTCGATTTCCGCACTTCCGGTTTTCTTTTATGCGGACAACACTACAACACGCTTGTATTACATATAACTTATTTGTCTTGCGCTGCATTTGGTTGTTTACATGTTTTTTGATGCGACCGTTTGCCTGCTTTTCGACTATGCGACTCAAGCTTCCATTGGTGCCGCGTTGTCTTGACGTTTCCTTTTCAGTTGAGCTTACACTCTCACTTCGCGATCTGCACTTATTACTTTGTAAATTTTCTCACGAATCCAATTTCCTTGTCATCAGGGATGACGATCCACCGGTGCAGGGTCCGATCAATCGGGAACCGATCGAAAAATTGCGCGGCCTAAGCAGCACACGGGATTCCAGCATCAAACAGTTGTGAGTCTACCGGTTCTTTAGTTTTGGTTGTGTGTGTACGTTTGTTTATTTGATGTTAATTTTACTGGTTCCGACGAGCCGGACGAACAAAGATATATACGGCTATTCCCCACATCTTGAATGCGTCTAGAGAACACGGAAATGGGTAAGTTTAGGGAGACCATCATTTTGCAGGTTGAGGGACCGTTATTCTCGCTCATATTATACTATGTACACTTACTCCTATTGTGATTTAGTTTAGGGGACAGTTTGCATGACCCGAGACACTTAAAGTCCCGTTTGCTTCATTTGTTCCAAAGTCTCCAATTACCTGTCACCTTAGTAACTGTCGCCCTTGAGAGACCTGCGATATTCATAGATGTGTGGAACGATACTGGAACAGTAAAATCACCAGTTTTGTCTGGTCCTTCTACTGTTTATTAGAATGAGGGCATCTCATCATTCGTGTTGGCACAAATTCCATGTTTTATTTGTGCTCGAAATGTTTACTTTGTAACCTATTCCTAGCCTTCCAAGAAGCTGAGTGCGCGTCGTGGCTAGGCTGGTTGAAGTTTCAAGTGCACGTGAGCCACTATTGTGTTGCCTATCCTAGAGGTGGATGACACTATTAAAAATCGAATCGAATTGCTACTAAGAGACTAGTTAAATATGCTTAATTGATTGTTGAATGTGAAGGATTGAAACACAATAACGTATCGGAGGAATTACGAATTAAAATCAAGGCTTCTGTAGGAGTTAAGACAATAAATGTTTAGATATGCGCACCCAGCCGTTCTTTTTCAACATGGTCGCCATCATGGGCGATCCTTATCATGAAGTGGAGTGATATGGTCGGACGGAAACTGCCATGTTGCTATAAAAGTCACATAAACTGTAAGCTGTCATTTTTTTGACGCCTCATTGTTTTGTCTAGACCTAATGCCGACTGCTATCGGTGTGTCATGCTGATCACTTCTTGTGCATATCGGTTAGTCAAGGTAAAAAGCAGGCAGTTAAATATCGTTCGTTCAGGCGTCAGTTAACTTTAGATTGACGTGTTGATGAACGTGAGGTCGGTTGCCACATTGTAGGTTTCAACAAATTTCTGCTATTAGTATTCATCACTTTGCAAACAGTTGGTCTCAGTGACTTCATGTAAAACGATGGACAACTGTTTCGCCCTGTTGGAGCAATCAAACCCATGACTTGTGCATAAGTATCAAAGCAGTAATTCACATTCCAGTCCACACAGACAAGGTCACTGTGGTTCCAAGACTGTGCGTGTTACTTTCCCTAACATTGACATTCCTTTATTCTATGCACCCAACTGGATCACTCATCAGTGGGTGATCTACAAAATGACAACGAACCCCCAGGACGCC
Source organism: Paragonimus westermani (assembly GCA_008508345.1). Lineage (NCBI taxonomy): Eukaryota > Metazoa > Platyhelminthes > Trematoda > Plagiorchiida > Troglotrematidae > Paragonimus > Paragonimus westermani. Next base: position 104,072 of record QNGE01001780.1, on the reverse strand, counting down.
AGAAAGGATTATGAAAGGCCCTGGAAGTAGTTGGCCCCAATACACTTACGTGTTTGCGAGCCAACGGCAAATGGCTGTTTTGGGGACAAAGAGTATAATTCAACCTGCTGGAAATCCGGGGTTCACTTAAGACGACGTCAACTGCGAATCACTCGGTGGTGGTTCTCAACCCTCAGTCACCAGTTGTCAAGGTTTCGACTGTGTGACAGCAAAAGCCTGATTGTGTAGTAACTGATCTCTTGAGCTTACCTCATAACGATTGATGTAGTATGTAAACAACAAAGAAAACGGCTGATTTTCTGTGTTTGATCATCGAGCTAATTACAGCTTCGTAAATATAACAACAGTAGCTATGGTTAGTCAGAATAACGGTCAGTAGAGGTTGTGGACGGCGTCTTTGTTATCACTGTTCAAAATTGTGGACTTGCTTGGTTCTGGGCTATGGGAGATTAAGTGCCCGCACGAATTTCTCTCCAGCGCAGAGGTCAGGGTTGCGCACTCGAATACTAATGGCCTCGACCACGGTCAACATTGGGAATCTCACCATTTTTGATCGATTCCTTGGTCCTCGGTAGACAATCTGAAGCGCATCTTCCTTATTGAGAGAATAGTTAGAATCGGCCAAGTGGGCAACAGTCACGCTTGAAACCGTTTTAATCACACCACTGTTGAATCACGCAGGATGATGTACACGCACTCTATCAGACAATCGCCTTGTAGTAGACCAATATATGGTGCTCGACATGAGCGAGCAAATGTGTACACATAGCTGGTTGTAGAACATGGAGGCTTGCCTTTGAGTTGTGACGTGGTAACAGGTGTTGAGTGGAAACTCACGCACAATTGAAGGGCAAGGTAGGTTGTTTCGATTGACTTTCTGGGCTCTCTTGAGATAACTTCGGCCATGGGATCTCGATCGAAAGTAAGACTAATAAACGCAAGTTTCTTATTCACCGAAGGTGACTTACGTCTCAACTCTGCCCCTACATCGCCTTCTGAATGATGCCATTCTAAATGAACACTTCTAGAAAATCTAGTCCAGCTTGTTAAGTGTCAGGGGTGCAGATCTGTAACGCCCATTGCCACTCTCTCTGCCAGTAGATTGCATTGTTGAGCAGAAACTGAACTTTACCGATACCAGTAGTTCTCTCAGATGATTTTTTCGGACGCTCATGTTTGTTGTTACATTCAATATAATCGCATAAATGGTCACTTGTCTCCTGTAAAGGCACGTTAGTAAATAGTGAAACAACATCGAATGAGAACATTCTTTGATCACTTAGATCCAGGTCTTGGATTACGTCAATAAAATGAAACGTGTTCCGGAGACTGTATTTTGCTAGCTCCATCCTCATGAGTTCGAGCAAATCGACACGCCTTTTGGCCAGAGCATAGTAAGGCGGGTTGCACACATCTAAAATGGGTCTCAAAAGCAAACCTATTTTGTGCACTTTGAACAGACCGTCTAACCTGGGGGTTATTGTTCCAGTAGAACGGATGCGCTTGGAAGTGGCCGGATCAATTCTCCCCTTCTGTTCCATTACACTCATTGTTTTAAATATCGCCTTTTCTGTAGACGGTGTTTTATCTTTCTCCGTACTCATCTTCATGAATTTTTAACTACCAGCTAGTATATCACTCATTTTGATAACGTAACCAATCCTGTTCATCAAAGCAACTGATGTTTTATGCGGTTCGGAAAGCATTGTACACTCGTTCTTTTGTAAACACTTCAATGCATCCAAGTGCTGTTTGGTCAGGAGTTGTTTTGCTTGCAATGTGTAATTAAGATACCGGTAGCACGAGTTCACCAACGTTGATTTTGGTCTTTCTTCCTTTAAAGGCGGTGACAATGTTAAGGCAACTAACTGATCATGCAAATTTTCAAATTCAACTTCTAAATCAAGCCGGTCATTCTTACTATGGGGACAACAAAAAATTGGTCCGAGTGACAGTTCCTCAAACAAAATTCTGTTCAGATTCAAGGAGAAGTTATGAACATACCGTTCGGGGTTATTCGGAAATTTGGCACACAGTTTCACAGGATTCAACTGATTGTGTAAAATTCGCCGAAATATTTGGAGATGTTTGGTTGCAACTGGATTACCAGAACCGTTCGGGTGCATGTGCATCACTTTGGGGGTCAAGTTGTATGTGCCTTTATTGAAACATTTCGGTTCTGCTACTTTCTACGAGCGTCACCACTCAACCGCTGGGCACTTATGTTCTCATTTGCCAGTCGTCCGCGTAACGCGCATGAACCCATCAGCAATTCATGTATACACACTTGCGTGTTATCCCAGCAGTGCTTTTAGTTAAAAATCACTCTTTAACGAGCTGTATACTTATGAAGTGAAGAGCACCTATTAGCCCACTAATTCGAAAACTGGCTTTATGCAATAAACCTCCGTTTTCGAGTTTTGATCTGCTTCGTACCTGGGCTGGATCTGGTGTCGACACACCATAACATTTGAGCAGAGAATCGTTCAAAAATTAACTATCGATCATATAATCGCGATTTCTAGCTCTTGCTTGATTTCGAACAACTTGGTAATTTCCAGTTTGCCGGTGAGCCCCTTGTGATACATTTCACACCACTGTCTGATTCGTGTTCTCTTACTGCACAAACAGGTGTTTCTGCCTTAGGAACCTCGTGACACCATTTCCCGTCTTACTGTCTTTGCGTCTTGCCCCTTTCCTTCATATTGGTCTGGAAAGGCGCCTGTTACACACTGTGATACAATGTGACGCGTGAGACAGGAAGAGAGGCCATTTATCCCTCCTCTTGTTGGCGACGGACTACTAATGTCGACAGTCGTTATTTTAGACGCAATTGATCATTTTTTAATCAATCATCATATTTCGTTTATGTGATCTTTTGGGGAATAGGTTTCACGCGTGAATTGTGTTACTTCTTAATTCCAAATCCGATTCCAACGGAAATTGTTTGTTTGTGGTTGCTCAGAAGTTAGATGTGAAAAGGTCAAAAAGGGCTTGGCGACCAAATTAATCGCAGTACAGTTGCACATACTGTGTTCACTGATAACCAATTAACATTGTTTACAATGAATCACTTTGTCATGGTGCATGCATTTCTAAGTGCAGTTATTTCATGAAGGCAGAACAATGTACCAACGTCATTTAATAACACATAAGCTATTCAAGAATTTGGCTAGAAACGATGCAGTCGATAGTGCTATCGTTGGGTGATGATTAGTTTCTCATGCTCTTGGCAGTTTTTCCAGATTAACCGCATTGGGGGTGTCAAATTCGTCCTATGGACAGTGCATGCAGGCGGATTTACTTGTTGGCAGTGTTGACACATACGATGTGCATAAGAAGCTAGACGGAACTATCATTGATTTTGTGGGCGAAAAAAACGATGTTAAAGTAGCTTTCGAAACAAAAATCAATTCTGTCCGATTAGTCGACAGGCATCCAGTTATTGTTATCCTTTGTTGGTTGCAACATGCTGGACTGTCGTAATATGTACTCATGCAGTGGGATGGTTAGTTGTATTATTGTAGGGTTACAGAGCAGCATAGATTGCTTGTCTCGGGTAATTTCAACGCTACGTTGATTCATGAACAGATGATCAGAATCATTTGTTATGCTGAGACAGTTCAGTGATGTTGACCTGACCACCTGCGGGAGTTCAGTTTAATGTAAGAAGATTGAAATCATAGTCTGCTTGATCTCTTGGGGAAAAAATCGTTTACATCATCCCGCTATGTTTAAAACTCCAAATCACTACGATCTACACTAACTTTGAGCAGGTTAAAAATCAATAGGAAAATGTGAATTGTCGTGTACACGCAAAGTAGGAGGTTTGCAACTTTCATACTTGCAATTGTTTACCCTGCCCACGTTGAACCGATTGATTTCACCTGTCGTTCATTTGCACAAGCGTCGTAACTTCACATCGCTGGCCTAACTCGCTTTTGCAGCATATCACGTGATGTCTCACGTTTCAGGGTTAGGTACACTTAACGTGGAGCGCATATCTGTTTAACGGTTAATTTAGTCTGTCTACTGATCGAAGTGTTGAATACTTTTAGTGTGATGAACCTCATGCAACAGACACATTGGATGATATCCTCAAAAGTACACAAACTTTAGTATGTTTGTTTCGCATCTGATCGTTCACGTCTGAAAACAAGGATATGCGTGTTCCACATCGCCACGCCTCAGTCGACTAAAATTCACACCGGTGTTTGTTTACTGATAAACAGATTGAGAATAACACAACGTTACGAGCAAGTTGTAATACTCTACGTTCCAACCACCTCGGGTGGCCTTCCTCAGGAAAATTTTCGGTTACAGCACTCCTGAGGAAGGCCATCCGAGGTGGTTAAAACGCACAGTATCACAACGCGCTCATAACGCTGTGTTAAACACGACGCCCAAGCTGTTCAACTTCACTCGTACTAAATTTGGTGCGGATATTTTACAAGTGGTTGTTTACATCTTAACTCCGATCACTAATCCGTGGGATATCCGTATCTGCCACTGCACCGTTGACCTCACATTGTAGACACAACTAAGTTATCGTCAGTCCCATTCACTTGTGAGGAGCACTCAGACGATTAGCCGATCGCTTGAACTGGAGAAACAGTAACTATCCCGCTAGTTCCAAATAGTGGCCATATTGTTAGAGCGTTTCCATGTTAAAATGCCATAAATCACTTTACTCACTGTTCGATATTTTGTTTGCTGGTGAGTAGTGGGTGTTTTGGTTAACATGAAATGAACATCACAGTCGTGCCTATCGGAGTGTCAAAGGTGCATTGGTCAACACGATTGCCTTACGTAAACTTGTCTGGAATTCATATCCCTCCCGTGACAGGAACATGCACCGGACATGAGAACTGGCAAGTAGCAGCGTTCCTCAGCGGAATAACAAGTCTTACGTATATGTAGTTCAGTTAATATTTTGACTCACGTTCAGATGATACTTCATCATAAAAGCAACAGCATCTATAACTTAGTCGACCAAATCCCTCTGCTCAAACGTGCCGAATGTCGTATTGCAACACCATAAACAAGGTGCTACCGATTTCGGCCACTCTTAGCCACCGAACGTGTAAGTTGTAAAACACTGTACAACATCAGGAATTGCGATCTGCGCTACCATTGTCTCCATGTTTCGATGGATTTTGGTTTCGTACCAGCACTCAGCACCATTCGTTCGCTGCTCTGCCATTTCAGACTACGCGTTTCCCACTGTGGAATCGTCAGCCTAGTAGTAGGCAATCTTGTTTAGCAAGTGTAGGAGCGTCTGTCAGCCTCGTCGACAGGCAGAAGCAGACGGCCAGAGAACCAGACTACCAACAGTTCCGATGCGATCATCGGTCAGCCTAGGGCAATGGGCCACTGGCACATTATTGAACCATCTCTGACTGGCCTAGTTTTGAGGTGACCACCAACAATATTAAGGAAGTTGCAGTGATTACAATAAATTGGATATTATCTCGTCTGATTACAAACGCAGTGATTTGTGCGTCCTAAGGCGATAAGATTGGCAAAATGTTTCCCGAGCGACTTAACTAGCAATGAGCATGAGGCATCAAAGCACAAATCTAGTCCAACCGGGTCGGTTAAGCACGATGACAAAGTATTGCATCTATCACAGGCATTGCGGTGTTGGGTTCAGCAGGTGAAGCTGTGAGCATGAGTGACTGTGTGACAGGAGTGGTTTCGTTCTGACTAGTGCGTTCATAAGTCGTGGTTGCGGAACGTCTAGTAGACTCTCGAATGAAGAGGAGAAACTCTTCTCCTTGGGAAATGTCGGCATAAGGGAGCACACAAGGGTCTCAAATAGGGCAAGACATTAATGATAACAGTTTGAAACAATGGTTCCCATCGATAAATTTTAAGAAGGCCAATAGTAGCATGTAAGATGTCTTGCGCAATGACATTTCGTTCGCATCTCATCGGTTACTTTTGCGAAGTTAACATACACTTTATATAGTTAAGGGGCAAGCTACTGACAATAACTTGGCACTCGGTATTCCCAACGATGAGCTTTCGAAGCTGCTGAAAATGTGTACATCCAATATCCAATTTATGTTCAACGGCACCTACTACAGACAAATAGATGGGGTTGCAATGGGTAGTCCATTAGGACCCGTGTTAGCTGACATATTCATGGGTCACTTAGAACATTCTATGTCCACTGAAATCCGGAACACGTTGTTTTATAAACGATACGTGGACGATATTTTTGCTGTATTCGACGGCCACTGGCAAGTAACAGCCTTTCATGAGCTGTTAAACAGTTTGCATAACAAACTAACGTTTACTCTTGAATTCGAACAAAATGAGAGGATATCATTCCTTGACGTTCTTTTGAAAAGGCGCGAGGATGGGTCACTTTCCAGAGGTGTCTACCGCAAATCCACGTGGACAGGACAATATCTACACTTTAAGAGTTTCACACCTATTGCTCAAAAACGTGGCCTCGTTAGGACTTTGTTTCACAGAGTTCGACGTATTGCGACGGATGATGAGCTAGAAAGTGAACTGACGTTACTGCACGAGACTCTTATAGAAAATGGTTATCCCCAAAGGTTTATTGAGAAGTACTCCACTCCACAAACAACGCGGGTTACACCCATTACTGTTCCTCGCAAGCCTGTCTATCTAAATCTTCCTTTTAAAGGTGATAATGTCTCAGCCCTGATCAAACGCCGTTTAGATGCAGCACTCAAGCGCACATACAACGCAGCCCGACTGGTCTACGTGGATGAAACCACCCGTGTTCCAACTACACCTAGAAAAGACGTGGTGCCCCTTTTCGCCCAATCCAATATTGTATACACGTTTGATTGTGTCTGTGGAAGCAGATACGTCGGCAGAACCAGGAGGCACCTCGGCACACGTATCAACGAACACATACCTAAATGGCTTTTGAATTCGGGGGTCGGTTGCGCCGTCAGTGCCATTACAAAACACCTTCTACAGACCGGCCACTCAGTGGACCCTAGAACGGCTTTCAGAGTGTTCTTTAGACCCAAGCTAAAGCAGGCTCTCAATATTGCTGAAGCCGTCGCAATACATCGACTGAATCCCTCTTTATGCGCTCAGAAACAGTTGGTGACTAACCTTTCACTTTGTTGGTAATAATGCAACTGGTACTTTTTACAGTATTTCAGCTCTTGTTTTTTTTTCTGTAGATTTTTTCTAACCATATCTGACATTCACCACTCAATATGTATGTATCTTTTACCACCCATTTATTGCATCAAAATTATCAATCAGTTGCATTTTACTGCTTCCGCTTTGGTCACCTGACTGACTGTTTCAAATATTTCTAGATTGATTTCGCCTAGCTGCTTGCCCCTTAACTATATAAAGTGTATGTTAACTTCGCAAAAGTAACCGATGAGATGCGAACGAAATGTCATTGCGCAAGACATCTTACATGCTACTATTGGCCTTCTTAAAATGATAACAGTGTCCGTTCCTTGTAAGTTAAGGAATACTTTTTGTTAACTATCACACCGTTTCAGCCAACTATATGAGTGGTGGCATTATAGCACGGTCATTTATTAAATAACCCTTCAACTTTGAAGTGTTCCTTCAGCTTAACAATACGTTTCGAATTTTCACAAACTTTTTTTCTCAGCGACGAACAGCGAAGTGATGAATGGTTGTTTCAACCCAGTTATGTTTCATCAGCATGACGCATACCGAAGAGTCGAACCCGCGGCCCGTAAATAAACGGCATATTGTAGTACCATCACTCATCCACTAGACAACGGGGTGGCGATCAGCGGGGTTGCAGGAAGGTATGTGGGCTACTTTCTTTAGCTAAGGAGCGTTAACGTTTCAAATTTTCAGGATGGCAGGGCAATGGATTACAGACTTGCAAATATGTTCATGGGTCGTAAACCGAGTGCTCCGGAACGTCACTGAAGGTATCGTTATCTCTCACTCCGCTTGTGTCTTATTTCGGCATTTAACCTAACACGAACGTTCAAACTGTGCTGCACCCTCGTCTTACCGGAAAACACGCGTGAGCAAACACATCTGATGACCTTGTTCCTAGGGACTGAACAAGAAGCATGTTATGAGTATACCTGTCTCATTAGGTATAATGTTGCGAAATTGACATTCTGCTACATCCAATTTAGAGTCGGAGTGAACCGTCAGTTCTCAGAACTTGATAACGGTAACCATCAGTTAAGTTTTCGTCGGATGACACCTGTAAACTATGGCAAACATGTAATCGCAGCCACCATTCGGCACCCCACAAGGAATGAATGAGAAACTAACGCAGTTGGTTTCGTTTTCCACTGGGACGCGTAGTAAAACACCTACAAACTGTATGGATGAAGTGTTATAATAGGTTGCTTTTGTATACCTATTGACGACAAAGGCTTCAGAGTCGGAAAACTGTGGATCAGCCAACCAATATCGATAATTCTGAAACTGTTCAGCTTATGTGCTAACTGCTCAGGCTGCAATTGTGCAAAAATGTCCGAGATCGACTGTATCAAATGTACGCAAACTTGCGGAGTTGTTACAGTTTAAGAGTTTATTCTATTAAGTCGCAATCTGCAAAGAAAAATGTACGACTGGATTAAGACAGGCAGCTTGTGGGAACGGTTTAAGGTGCTGTTTATTGGCCATCTGAGTGTATGAGGTCAGTGAGTAGATGATACTTCTGTGATTGTCACATACACCCCAGGCCACCTTGTTGAAAACACGATAAGAAACAACCAAGCGGTGACTCCTGAGGTTCCTAACCCGTTCGAAAGAATGCGGTCAGCCCAAATACCAATCCCTTCCTGCTATTTGCAAAAGTAGTATGACGATTTGAACCTAGAAACCTGGTAGGTTTCAACAGCATAGGTTCCGGAGTGACGTGCGCTTCCAACTGAAAGACGTTGAAAATGCTAACCCAACCAGTTTGACCCCGTCCTCCACATGTTGTGACAGATGACCAACTCGATAGTGCAATTATTCCAACACTCAGTGGTATATCTCGATGTTGTGAGATAAGGTCAAGGCCCATGGTGGGTGGATTGCGAGCAACATGGGCGGCCGGACGAAGCATCACTCAACGTAATCCGATCAAGAGGTGAAAAATGGCAAGCGAAAAACCCACGTCAGAAAGCGTCAGCCACATGGATAAAAGTTCATGCAACACACAAGTGAAAACCGCTGCTGCGTTGATTGGAATTCGGAATTCCAGTTCATAAACGCGTGCACGCGCTTAGCTTGAGAACGTGCCACAAAGATCGTGTCTTATTAAACGAATTCTTGTTCCAGTATTATTGCAATTATACAGTGCTGAAAACGGACCGAACGCCAGTTCAGCCTCACGAGACAGTCAACCGAAAGAATAGGTACAAGAAAAAACACTAAAACTACAGTGAGCACAGGTTGCCGGTCATCCTTTTGTTGTCGGCAGTACGCCACAGTCGGTCGATCATCGGCTGGAACGACGATGAGTTCATAATGCTTGAACGCATTATCTTTCGTTCCGGACCTCAGACATGTGGCTCGTTTATGATACAGATGCGAACAGTTCTATTGTGTTTAACTGTCGCCTACTACTCAGCCCACGTCAAGCAAAGTGATTATATCGACAACTCCGTCTTCCGGCATCTCGAACGTAGACTGACTTTGGATGCACCGCCAATGGGTCGATTAATAACGAAAATGCACAATCTTGAATCGTAGTTTCATGTGCTCTCCTCCCTACCAGTTATGTGTTGACTATACTGGATGTCATTCACGATATTCAGATCTAGTTGGGTCAAACTACAATGTGCTCAGGCACATGTGTGTCTGGATCTGTGATGTCCCTGACTGACCGAAAACCTTGTTTGTAATGCAACAGTCCGCTTTCAGTTGTGTACCAACATGCACAACGTTTGAACCTTACTTCATCCAGTGTTTATCTCCTCCACCCTTTGGTGACATTTTATTCCTCTTCACTGTTGCTGTGAACGATAGCTCGATTTAAAGTACGACCTAGTGGATCGTTGTCTTAAACAGTATCGTGAAAGTGTATGTTTTCCATTTTTGAAGCATCATCTGTCCGGCAGACTTTTCCCCGTCTCCATCACCTCATCTGTAGAAAGCGAACAACATATGGTAAGACATCCGCACCAAATTTACTACGAGCGAAGTTGAATAATTTGGGCGTCGTGTTTAACACGTTATTGATAAACAGATTGGGAATAACAACGTTACGAGCAAGTTGTAATACTCTACGTTCCAACCACCTCGGGTGGCCTACCTTAGGAGTGTTGTAATCGAAATGTGAAATCGAATGTGATTTCGATTACAACACTCCTGAGGAAGGCCACCCGAGGTGGTTGAAACGTAGAGTATTACAACTTGCTCGTAACGTTGTGTTGTTTCCAATCTGTTTATCGAATAACATGTCCGTTGGAATGTCTTATTTTTCGGCGTTCTCTTGACTTTATGCTTTCTCGCAAGTGTGATTGCATCTGGGACTCAGATTAGTTAGCTTTGTCAAAGATTCGAAGTTTACGGGTTGTTACAAGAACTAACTTATCAGGTACTCTCATACGACTTTGGATAATTCAGAAAAACCCGAGCCACAGGTTGACAGCACGTTTGCCACTTCATGTACTCATCATGTGTCTGTATACGTAAGTACTCATTATGTCTGTATACGTAAGTGTGTGTGATCACGCGGTTACACGCTTAGTAATTGATAGGTTGGTTCATTTCAACGCTCAATCGCTCTTGTTCTCCGCATTGCTTTCGGTGATACTCGCCTTTTGTCCTCTGAAGCACGTGAATATGAGTGTCCTAACAATCGATGATAAACGCGAATTTCTGCTCTTCAAACTAGTGAATAGATATTCTGAACTGCTACTACCGATCGCTTTGTTGTCAGTTTTGTCAAAGTTTGGTGCCCTTTTCAACTCGATCCATTCAAATTGGTCTGTTTTCATGCTTTATTTTATTTCAGTTTCGATGCGCTGCTTCTCAAACTGGCCCGATGAGTGAGTTACTGATCAACATTGGTCCGTTTTTTTGATAGCATTTCCCTTCTATCCTTTCGATGAGCCCAATGTGCATCCACTTGATCGCTATCAAAGAGTCGGTTCGTGTGTATTTGGGAGAGTACATTGCTATGGTTGTTATATCCTACTTTGTCACATCTTGGCCCATAATCAGCCCACCGGTTCCGCGTCACGTACATGTTGATCGACTCTATACACTGTTTAACCTCCGGTTACTTAAGTTGCTTCTTTTTTCGTTTATTTTCAGTGACTTAATTTAAGCTTATTGATCTAAAAGTTACTCATAATCAGAAGGTAGTAACACCAACAGAAATACGTATGTATAACATGTCAATAGGAGTGTGCCAAATGTAGGTGAATAACAATCTAGTGTTTGGGCATATCGGATCCCTGATAACGCATTGGACATGATTTTGACAATTATGATTCAACATTTGAAACCGTGGAAGTTCGCGGAGTATTACGGGTGGGGGTGCGTTGATGTTAGAATAATCGTTGACTTCTAATTATTTTCCTGAGTGAAACTGTCGGTGCGACCGTGTATCGTTTAGCTCGTGTGACTAAATCGGGACACAATATGTTACGTCTTCCTCGTTTGGTTTCAGACCTCCGCTAGCGTAAGCACGTGTAAGAGAACCTGAAGACTTGATTTGACGGTGTTCGTCACCAGTGACTGTCCCAAACCGTTTATGGGGTAATGTGTGTGGGGGTGCGAGGGGGGAGGGTAATAACACTAGCTTTGTTGTTGACGAACGCACAAGGAATGAACACGTCTGTTTACCTAGGTCACCTCACAATCACGAATGTAGGGTAAAGGTCATAAAACGTCGAGTCACGTTAAGGTATCAAATACGAGGTGTCAACACGGTTATTAATGTTGGCATGTTCATGACGAGATTAACGAGTTAATTCTCGGAAATGTCACCTATAAGTGGCAGGTCAAGCGTTACTTGCACTCAGTCGCGGTATTAGCAATTAGATTGACTTTCTCATCCGTTTGCCTTTGAAAAGTAGGACTGAACTTGGACCTTGGTTTTGTTAGGGTTGTCCATCAGTAATGCATATCCTGGCCATAAGGTAGGTTTGAAATTTGGTGCATGTTTTTGTATGATAATTGGGTCATCCTTAGTGTGCCCAGTAGTGTGGTGTTCAACATGGTTTCCTCACGTCCCGGTCGGGACTAAGACGCACTGTTGTCGAGGTCTATCGAAAAATAGTCCGTTTTACAGTCCATCTGAATGCGAAAAATTCGGCCATATGTAAGTGATGTCCAGTTCATCCCCTTTGAAGTCCGTGACTAATTGTGAGTGTTGTGTTCGTAGCATTAATCCATTACATAGCCCTGGTATTGCGATCTGCTGCATGAAGGGAACCTACGGGTGTCCGTTCTACTTTCATCGGTTCTTCTGTCACCTGTTGTCGTTGACAGCTGTGAACAGCAGTTTACACTGATGTTCTGTTGTTTGAGCCATACAAAAATATGCATAAATTCAAAACCAAAAGGGGATTTTAACAAAAGTAGGATATCAAGACGTCAAGGGGGCATGAATTGCGGGATGCAAGCATTCCGTCTATTCACATCGGCCGATTGTGGTACGTATAATTCTTTTCATTTACGCCCGTGGCTTACGAACGCAGTTTAGTACAAACGATTTTCGATCGAGCGTAGGATTTGTGCGTGACCGACCGCCTAAAGTGGGAAGAAGAGCTGTTCTACTTGCGAGTGGATATCTGATCAAATGTATTGCGAGGAACTAGTGGCTACCTCACAGTCACAATCAACGCCGAAGAAGTAGGTTTTTATTAAGATTCCTTACACAGGAGACCACAATGGTACTGACATAAGTCGAAAGTTGAACTCTGCCATTGATCGCAAATATTCCACAGCGAAATTGCGTTTGTGGCCTTCCACTCGCAGGATTAGTCTTCACTGACCCGATCGTTCTTTCTCAGAAAACTCTGCTTCTCTTGTCCTCTACCAGTTCACCTGCAGTTGTGTTGACTCATACACTGTCAGAACGGACCGAAACTTATGACCGAAAAAGGCGCAGCACATTCCCAAGTGGCTGGTGCAGACAAGGACTCAACGCCTGTCAGCACATTAACACCTGGGCAGAAATCCAACGTCTTCGATCACGAAACACCTAATCGCAACAGGTCGTTTGGTTGACTCCGTCACTTCGTTCATGGTCTTATTGCGCAATCGCAACCGTAGGTTGTTGGCGTTCTCCTAGGCAATATTAATCACTCACCGGCCCTCTGTTGACGAAGAGTGCTGGGGCAATCGATCTCGTCACCGTGGCAATGAACCCTGGTTGTGCCCATGCGGTGTTCGTTCATTTCATTGTTTTCTAGCCACGCACTTAACCTGTATAACCGAGTGTTTTATGTAATCGACTGATCGGAATAAACGAAATACTTGCATTTTGAAATGTGTGTCTTCTGGACGTCCTGATAAACTGGGTAAGGGTTTTAAAAATAGAATTGACACAGGGAAGTTGTAAGCGTGCGGTTGAACCTGTGTACGCCCTGCAAGCAACGTGCTAGTGAACAAACGATTGAATGTCATATGGATATACCGCATCATCTGTGAGAGCTTACTTGTGGCTTTCAATTTATCCTACCACTCATCTCGGTAGTCTTTATCTCGGTCACTCTTGCTTAACGACACCTCTTAGATTTTGCTGTCACGATCAACGATCGATCGGGCCGTCCACATGAGCTCTGTCAATCGTCTAATTGTTACGCCTATGGATCTAGTGATGTTTATCAGGAGCTTCCAAGTTTTCGTGCTACTTTAAGCTGTGGGTGGTTTTGTACTGTGAATTGCCTTCTCGTTAGCTTTCGTTTCTCTTTGGCGCTACAAACTGCTCATCATTACCGTTCGTTCTAACTAATGGCTCGTTTTCATTTCTTTTGTCTCCCTTTCTATTGCATCTCACACTTGTTACACGATGCATCATCACGTATGCCCAATCTAGGCATCAGATGTCGCGTGTGTTCCTGTCGTATTCTACTTCCATTCCTCATCCGAAGGATCTTTCCAGTATGGAACCAACTGTTCGGCTTGACGGGATCACACAACTGTTTGCTCTCAATCCTTATTTCATTCTGTCGCCATAACCACCCACACACACGCATCACAGTTCCATTTGTTGTCTTTCAACCTCTGTTTGCCCGCGAGGATTATATGAAACAGAGCTCATTTGACTTTCTATTTTTTTGGTTCAGTTCCAGTTTCTCAAATTTTCTATATAAAATTTCTGCTCTTTCGTCTGTTGCATCCATTCATTCCCATACACACGATAATGCATTTATCGATTTGATTCGATTTTTCATACACACGACTGTGTATGTATATGTCTATATATCTTGTCAGTTATTACTCTGTGCTTGTTTGACATTTGTATTTATATACAGTTTATTCGCCTGGGTACTTTGTCACCATCACTGTTGTGATCTGCGCTCTTCCTCTTCAGCTGATCAATCCACATCTCTTAACTATGAATGTAGCTCGTGATATTTGTCTCTTTTTTTGTTTCATCGTGATTATTTTCTGCCAGTAGCTGGTATTTGTTGAATACTTGCTTTCTTGCTTCGGTGTATTTGTTTCCCATTTTGTGAAACGGACTACCGGATCAGTGGATATATGTTGTGTATCTAATCACACCGCTCACATAAAGAGGCATTAGATTTGAGCTTCTCGATAGTGCATAACCTTGTCTCTACTCCAAGTTAACTTCCATTCCCTCCACTTGGAAGGTGAACATGTTAGCTACTTCGTCACTGACTTCACACTGGACATGGTTGATTTGTTACAACCGACCACAATCACTTGCGAGTAACACATAGATTGCGGATTAGTTTCTGTCAGAGGTACAGCAATTGTCCTGTTAATTCCACTTCACCAGGAACGAATTGTACAATCAAATATGATTGACTGGACCGTCACGGTGAGACTGGACCTTGACGTGGTGTGACGGCTTGCGCATCTCGATGACCTCTTGGGCTAAACTGGACAGAGTTACTCATACCAGGCAGGCCAACAGGTAGAGGTCTGACAAACCACAGTCTCCTGGTCCTCCAGGTTGGGGGTTGGAAGATGGTTGGCATCTCTTCCTGAAAAACGTACCATTTCTGGTACACCGCCACCCACCCGCTGCCTTGCGGTACAGGCTTTTGAGCCAAAGGCTTTGGTTGAGAACCCTAATCGTTCTCCTGTCTAGGTCTGGGCGTCCTGGCAGTATCTCAGCC
>QNGE01001780.1:50552-88086 GCA_008508345.1 Paragonimus westermani | reverse complement strand
TCTTTGTCGATCTGTTATACACGGATTGAATGCAGTTGTCAGTAAGGTTTCATTGAACATTTGTACTGCTGGCATCTGCGGGACACGGCTTTTACCTACACCGTCACTAGTGTTTGCATTACATTAGTTGGTTACATTTTGTCATTATTTTTTTTATTAATTATGGGTCTGAGGGTTGGTTGACTTCAAACTCAAGAACAAGAAACAAAAACATCTGACAAAAAAACAAATAGGCCAACAAGAAAGAGGAAAAGATGGGAGTCACTTAACTAAACCTCTATTTCTAAACTTATTTAGTCAGTGTCGAGTCTTTAGTGGGTTGTTTGGGAGCAACCCACTTTTGAGTGAAGGTAGAGCGTCATCTCCGTTTCACTGTTATGTTTCAGTGATTTCTCAGCTACGCAACAGCAGTGTTCACATCACTGAGCACGACTCACCGCCGTCTATTCTTAACGTCTTTAGCCGCAGTCTGAATCGTAAAAACCCCAGAACAGCAGACGAACACGGTCTAACATTCTAAAGTTACCACCGAGTTCCTTCAGGGAGACTCCCCAAAAATCATGCGAAATGCTCTTATCTTGAATGTCCCTTTTAAAAACCGAGTCTTTTATACTGATACTGGAATTAAAGTAGACTTGACCCTTCAGAAGAAAGTCATACGGTAGTGTTGTCGAACCGTATCCAGCGCAGACCGTTTCAGTTGTGAACAGAAAACCACTTGTATGAATATACAGTTGTTAATGCACTTATCTAACGGTGGAGTCCCAAAGCACTCGCGCCAAGTCAGTTTATTTTATACCCAGCAGACGTCCGTTGAGCTAGAAGAAAATCTAAAAACACGATTCTTCACCGCTTTTTAGGATTATAAGAAATATCAAGCACAGAGGAAGATTATGAATCGGACGGTTTTCAGCTAAATACGAATCTAGTGTTGTTTTACTACGAACTCTAGACTCGTAGCTAACGACCTCAGAAGAAAGGCCTTACCAGCAGTTGAATGCCCTATACGAGAGTGTTGTTGCTTGAGGAGTGGTCTCTTACGTAACTCATAAGGTTCATAGGTGGCTGCTCGAGGAGACCCGTCCATAAAAGGTGTACAAGAGCGAAGTGACTGGAAAGTCGTCGAACTTCAAATGGGTAGAATTAAAGAATTTCAAGATGGAGATACAAAATTTCTTATATCGGTGACCAGTTGAGTAGCCATGGCACCTGCCTTTCCTTGAGACAGTATACCGGATATGGTTGACATAATCGTGTAGGCGTGTTACATGAATCCGTGAAAAGTTGGAAACCCTTTCATGTTCTTGAGGAATGGGGTCCATCTTATCATCCCAAGAATAACTAATCTTTTTTGAGGATATCCTGTGTTGATAGATATGAAACATCAACATCTAGATAACTGGCTCTTTCTTCAGATCGACTTTCGCAGTGGCCGCTGTTACTGTGAGTAACAATGGTATTTACAGACCCCCCACCAAGAAACTTTGAACTTCAGACCAGTTACTAATCTTGACAATATCAACCTTTATTGCACATCGATCACTAGCTTCCCAGCCTATAGAGGTGTGTAGCTGGAAATCATTTACCCGGGGTGACAAATATAACAACAAATAACTGATAATGAAATAGATCAGTGACCTTTGAAGGATGAGACCTTTTTACGTGAGCTAGAGAACATTCCAGCCCAGAGTGTCCGTGAAGCTTATGAGTGGATTTTTTTCAGGCTAGCGACTGCCTCCAACAATCCCGAGGTTGATCTTATCTGGACCCACTTTACTGAATGAGTTAACATTATACAAAAAGGATTTTGACCTCTCGTACGGAAAGTCTGCAGTAAGGAGTGGTTTCCGAAAGTTCCGTCATGGTAGACTAGGACACTAGCATGATGATATCACTAAGTCATCGAATAGGACTTGGGCAAATCGGCAACCATTTCTGAGGTTGGAAGTAATCTCTGTTGCGTTGGGTCCAGAAAATCACATTTAAGGTGCAAAACGAGATGGTCACCTGTACTGTTCAAGTTTCCAAATGTCCACTAATGGCTTTTTAATGCAATGACAGAAAGGATCATAAGCTAATGAAGAGTGACCACTGTGCGGGAGTGGTGGATTGGTGGTTACTCTGTCTATTGGGTAACTCTCGTTTGAGGTAAATTTACCGAGGATGGAGGGTATCTAACCAGAACGATATTGCTTCGGGGTGCAAATGTGTGTTCATGCTTTCTAATGTATCAGTAGTGATAATGATGCCGAGAATCAGTGGTTATCAGCTTCTGACAATCGAAAGTCGTTAGATTGAAATAACTTGTACTTGATTATGCTCTAAGCTTGAACCAACGGACAGTCCGACTGCTTCACAATAGAAAACACTAGAAAGTGGTGACTCGTTCGTTACATATTTTTGTTCCAAATTGTATTGCCCTCAGCATGCTCCTGTCTTTTACAGTGGTTGAGCATTCGTCACATTTCATCAGTTTATAATGGCTGTTACTTTAGTCATGTGGTTCGCGCTCTAAGCTACTGCAGACAGTCTTGGTGAAACCTCGGTCGTGTTTGTGAACACGGCAAAATTGACCGTATTCCATGAGAATAAAAGGGTGTCAATTCAATAGGACTTACCTCTACCCAAAACAACATTTTTGTCGCAGGATACAAACTACTGAGTAGCTGTTATGGAAATGAAACTCGAATGTAGTGCGTCCTTTCGAAATAGGCTAACCAGAGAGCTTTTCTTGAAGTGAAGACTACGATCAAGCGTGGGTGGTGTTCAGTTCGAATCAACCTATACCCTCGAAATTCTATCAGTGATTTGGTGGTTTTGTTCGGCTAAGCCACCTTATTGGATTCTGTCTTTGGTTCAACCTTCAGGTAGGGGCCATCGGACAATACCCAGTCTATCTGTGAGTCAGTTTTATTTCACGTTTCAGCAAAACATTTTTATCTGCATTGTTAGTCGACAACTTGCAAACTAATGTAGTTTGCTTAGGGGCAATCTCTGGATCGCGAATATGCGGAATCAGTGTACAAACTTCGTAGCTGCTTTGTCATCAATGTCACTTCAGACATACGGATTTGATCACCAGAAGGACAGGCTAATAGACCTATGAATGGACATCGTTTTCCACTAAATTCCATACGGTCTATTTCCGAACAATCAAGGAGCATTTTCTCATATTCCGTCAGCGGTGTGCGATCACAAGCTTATCGTCAAGTTCCCTAACCGTTTTGTCAGCTCAATTAATGTTTCTCACTTCAGTTGCAGTGACGTTCACATAGGCATCAGCGATCGACAATTGCTCCCGTGAGCAGCAAAAATATTCCCGAGATTGGAAAAATAAATCTGATGATGTAACAGTCCTGATGGGTTGACACCGGATGACCACAGTCTGTTTTTTCTACTGTCTACAGTCTGCATGTTTCACGTTTACGACTAAATTGAGTAGACGAAAACTTAACAGCTGTATTTGTCCTCTTCACCTTCTAATACAGAGAAAGGGACTTGCTACAACTCTATAGTCTCCCAGGGAGAAGCGACAAAACAGAAACGTGACGTAGTTACATAGTAGGCTGTTCTTTTCTCCCGCAGTAAGCAGTCGATAAACCTTGTTTTTATGAAGTCCCTCGAATAGCGCTGGTCAACATTACCATTTGTGCTAATTGTGTGCCTACTTCGGGCTACTGCCAAATAAATAGTAGTGTATATACAACATCACTCTTCTCAACGTTTTTCACCGTAAATGAAATGGAATGAACTGGATATCGATAGTGGACGTGAAATCGAGCCTTATTAAATTTATCATATAGGCAACTGTGTGCATTAAGCTGCGTCCTTTATGAAAACCCCTCGATTGTTGCGTTCCCTGTTTTTTCCCACTGTAAAAATATGGCTGGTCGGCTGACCCTAGTCATTTCCAGATTTGTAGTGTCCTTGCGGGAGGTCGGTGAATGGCAACTCTCAGTTCCGAAGGTAAATAGCTAACGTAAGATATCCGCGCCAAATTTAGTACGAATAAAGTCAAACGGTTTAGGCGTCGTGTTAAACATGTTATTGATAAATAGACTGTTAATAACAACGTTCAATGTGCGTTGTAAGTCCGCAAAAGTGGTTCCACCTTCTCTGCTAATCAAACCGCCGGGTAACATCGTCCGTTCAAAATGTGTTGCACTGATAGCCTCATGTGTATTTTTAAGACAACGCATACCCTTGGCTACTCAAAGTATTACAACTTGCTCCTAACGTTGTGGTATTCTCAGTCTCCTTAACAACAGTCATATCGGAAACACTTGTTAGCGTCAACGAAATTGGCGCGATGATTTGCGTTATAGACGAATCACTTGTGATCCGTTTATCGTCATACTGCTCACATCTCTAACATTACCCGCAGACTCACCCATGTGAAAAATCGTCTGATTTGCTGTTATCGAATTTCAGTATAGACTCAGCTTCCCTTGATGTTTATGAACTGGAACACTGTTTGATGCATTATGGAAGGCAACAGAAAACTTTGCAAATAAACTGAGCTCGTCGTCATCTTTAAAAATGTATGATCACTGTGTGACCAGTTATAGAATCTAACGACATGACTACTCATGGCATTGAGAAGCCAGTACTTCAGTGGATGAGATGATAGTCTCAATGTTCACAACGCTTTCCAAAACTAACTCACAAAAATATAAGAAATTACCACTGTTCAGAGGGTGACGCTAGTAGCTGTCTCGTTGTTGCAACTGGTTGGAGTACGTGAACGTTCTATTATGTGGACATTTTTTGTCGAAGGGAGTTTTCAACGGGATCCGATACACTTGAATAACTAGTCAAGGAATATCTTTTTGGGATAAATCGCTGACTTAAGCCTTAGTGAGTGGTAACAACTCCATGAGTGTCAAATCTGTTTGGCTGATGGTAAGAAGAATGATTCACAGTGTCAAAACTACGAATTTCCAGCACGATAGAGCCGTAGGATTTCTTGTTCTCTCACAGCTTATGGCTTTTTGAATACGTTTTCATCGTCAGATAATACGCTTGCACATGTTACACAAGAAAATCCAGTTCACTGTATCCTGTTTTGCAAACTCTAGTCAATATCAAAACCCTACTATCACATTTTAACGCGAAAAATTCGGTATCGAAAGAATTCTTGTAAGTGTACCGCTCCTCATCAATCCCACAAACCTTGTGAAGACGACGTTATCTGATGACCGAAAGTCTTGTCAGTTTACCATTCAGTGAGTGTAAACTTTCCAAAAATGGCACTCTGTTGCTTGACACGAGATAGAGTCCATGTAGGTTCTGGACATTTTTCTAATAAACACCTGTGCCCTCTTTCTATGTGAATGACAACTCCTCCACAAGTAAGGCATAAAATCCGAGTTCTGGGTTTTTTGTTTCGAACTGTTGGAACGTGTATGCTGTTACTGTTGGATACACTGAACACTGCTAAACGTTCGTCCATATCTTCGGAATCTCAGCTGCTTCTCTCTCTCTCCGCTTTGGTGAGCAACAAGCCATTCCCTCTAACGAACTCTGGTTCATTACAGCTCTGAATGGTGAATTCCCAATTTCACTTTAATCTACTACAAAGATACATATTGCAGACGGCAGACGGTTGGAACCTCCTGCATAAACATATTATTTATTGTCTTTTTTTATCACTTCTGCCTCGTGAATGCTTTGTCAACCAGATCGCATTTTAGTTCAAATCTGTTGGTCGCCTGATGAATTGACTACCTTTCGTTTAATATCTGTTTTGGATTACATGGTGGCTCCACTTTTTCCGTGGAGTCTTTCCGAATGTTGAAACACCGTAAAGAGAGTTAAAACAACCATTGTGTATTGATACAAATTTGCCCACTTGAAAACTATACGCGAAGGTTTACGATGTGTGCTTACTTCACCGTAGAGTGCCATATGTGGTTCACTGATTTACAGATGCACATGATCTTCTTGAGCTAAGTCAATGACAGTTTATTGATTTTAGAATCTCTCAATACTTTGCTCTACCAGTGCCAGAACCGCAGGTTCTCCTTCATCCAATTCTGGGGACATCCGAAAGCTTGCACGTATATTCTGGAGTTTTCCTTAGGTGTTGTAGACGGTATGCGCTTTTATCCGTGAGTTTTGTCAGACACGAGCATATGCAGTTGTCCGGGGCTTGCAGACTGTGGTGAGGTTATTCGGTTACTGACTGAGCCGTGGTTGTTCCCATTAACATGCCGATCTGGTGATTTACACATTATGAATGTTGAAGCGACCGGACCATTTTTTGTTCTCACCAAGTAGCCAGATATTTGAATATGATTTCCTATTATTTACTAACTCTCCTACGGTGAACTGACAACTGGAAGTACTTCTGTTTGAGTTATGCTACTCAAAACTTCTAGCAACACTAATTTAAACATATTTGTTCTGTTTAGCCACGTGGTTGAATATATATGAATGCGTGGTTTTGCCGTTTGTCCATCCACCACGAATTGCTCGACCTACACACACAAATGTACTTGGGTAGATGAACTTAGTTGTCTCACCTGCTTCACTTGGGTTGTTATCGTATCGTGAGTTCCGGCAGAGATCAATTCATACAACGGCAGATTATTCCTGATTAGGATATGAATACCTTAGTATCAATAATACCAGCACAACGCGAACTAAAATTGCGGTACATCCATCTCATGTGGTCGCTACTTACTGACAATCTGTCCTAACAGCGGGTACGTAGTTTAGTTGGATTATCTCAGCAACGTATGTGACAAGTTGCAGGTCTGAGTGCGTTTGCAAAGATTATGTACACCTCAGTCGTTGATGAGAGACATTAACTGAGAATGGAGCAAAGAAGAAAAACGATACAAGTAAAGAGGTTCAATTCAGCATTAATTAAAATCAGGGAATTTCGAAATACCAATGACATGGAATTTGATTCTGAAAAAAAGATAATCACCTTAACATAAAACAGGTACATTTTGACAAGTAGTGGCTTGTTAGTAGTAACATTTGAGAATGTACACCTCTACAAAGTTGCCCATATGAACATGCACGAACTCTTTTGAAGTTGTCTGGTGGCAAAATTCAGACAGAGATCCGCAGACTTGAAGTACTCTGACAGTAAAAAATGCGGCTCGTGCCCAAAATTTCTCAAATTCAACGAGAACAATTCAAATTAAGCGTAAGTGTATACCTCAAATGATGAGGCACCCGGTGTAACATTCTGTGGGTCAAAGTATGGTCATGTTTGACCAATCGACGTAGGTTTAGATCTACCTGTGAGAAGTTTAGAATTCAGCTGGACCTGGACCATCGACATGAGCCGATTGCTCAGGTGCCGCATGCTCTGTATCATGTGGGCTATGAAGTCAGGAGAACTCAGAAATTCTATATTTTAGACTCAGTTGCTTATCTTGCCGCTGTGTCAGATGGAATCCACCAGGTGTTCCAATAGAGTGACTGAGAACATTTCACAAAAATTTGGCCGTGTTTAAGCATATTATCTGGGAGGGAAAGTAAACCAATTGTTAAGAGACGCTTTTTAACCTTACTATGTATTTTCCCATTTATCGTGTGGTCGACGCATTTGTCTAGTCAGCTCAAGCCGAACGAGTTCAATATCAAGAACAAACTCTGTCTAACCAATATACCAGAAACAATGCTATAGAACTCAAGTAATATCAGCTGATTATTGACTGCTATCTTTAGCCTCGAATCGGTTTCAACCGATTTTATTATAAGGTTGATTGGTTCGCGATCAACATTTATTAACTTAGCAGAACACCCGAGGCACATTTGGGAATGTACCAATAAGTATTTCAATCTTGTAGTAGCTTAGTACTTAACGTTTCCTCTTGAAGTTGGTCGACTGAAATTTTCTCACTTGAAATTTAGAACGCCATCATATGACTTCCAATTCTATTGTAATTACCCCCATGCATGTGTAAGCAATCATTGCATACAAACGTAGTGTGTACCAGACCGCTGACCGAAATCTGCTAATGGTCAATTGGAAGACAAATAATCTTGTTGAACAGAACAAACATCACTTGCCTGGTTCTCTTGTTTTTGGTCTTCTTACGTCGGAAAGTGTTTGCACTAGGTTTGTCTTGCGCTGTATGTGTTCTCAAAGCTCATAACACCAAATATTTCTTGTGAAAAACTGAGACCAAGAGCTACGTCGGATATATAAATGTGACTGACCATCTGTGAGCAATAAAGTGACAGACTTGTTCAACTGTTGACCCTGAACCATTGCTATCCATAATAAGATTCAGATGAACAAAACGAATCTTCTCTAATAAACATTTTGCCACTGCTCATAGCAACATGCCTTCATCTGATCCTGTGATTATCATTTCACTAACGGCGTCCTAACTCAAAATCACGACGCAACACTAACGTAATATGTTTACCTGCGGGTCACTGGAAGAGTCATACGATATACTGGACTACTCCCAGTACCATGAAATGGTAAACTTTCTTCGTGCATACCCTGAGAATTATTGTTTTGATGTGCACGAGGTACAGACAAGATCATCACTTGTCTGACACATGGGGGTCCATGGACAGGTGCCCGGAATCGAAACGTATGCCAAAAAAAATAATGGATAGGGACGAAGACAACTTCGCGAACCGTATTTCTATTCAAGGTTATGAATTTGTGTAAAACGTGAGGGTTTCTTTGCCGAACTAACCGTCATTGCCAGCAGCTTTTTCAGTATAAAAACTGGTACCGTGAACGTTTTAAAAATGAACGTCCCCAGGCTGCATCATGAAAAACGGGGACTTTCGCAGTTTATTAAGGCATTTCCAAAGGGCCCTTCAAGTAGTCAAGGTCAATATCTGCTGAGATGTACTGACCAGTTTGTGGACACTCGTGAAAAACAAGACAAAGACAGTACTGTTTACAAATCGATAGGTCTGTCTGAAGTCGCAGTAGGCTATCTTCAAGTGACCCCTGGGGGGTAGGCACGACAGCTCGATCGGCCAATAGAAGTCAGTACTGTAGTCCAGTGTGGGTAGAATTAAGCTGGTGGCGCTCACAGTTACTCGACAAAGCTGATTGGATAGCGTTGTTTTTCGAATGGATCCAGTAGCAAGGGATTAGCTGTTGATGGATAGGTTCACTGACAATTTGCCGCTCACACTAGGCTATCAAGTCCGTCTGGTACAGTTATTCAGTCAGAGGGACACGCCTCCTGAAAATTTATCTCATCAGTGGTGACTATGACAACTACCTGAAAGCCTTTAAATTAAGGAACCTTTGAAGACGATGAAAAGAATCAACATAGTAAAAGTAAACCTAAGAACTATTGCAGCTAAATGAGACGTGAACGTTAAAAACACTAGTGGCTCTTACT
This sequence comes from Paragonimus westermani, assembly GCA_008508345.1. Lineage (NCBI taxonomy): Eukaryota > Metazoa > Platyhelminthes > Trematoda > Plagiorchiida > Troglotrematidae > Paragonimus > Paragonimus westermani. The sequence continues at coordinate 78,745 of QNGE01001780.1, read as the reverse complement.
TCGAAACAACATTATGAATAAAGTAGTCGGCTGTCGTTATTTTGCTTCAGAAATGAGTGCTTAGCATATGTTCCAACCAGGCATGGATAGAAACAACAGGGGATGTGCGAAGTGTAGCTGATTACCAAAAATTGCAATTATTTCTGTGGCAGGTAGAGGAACAGAAGAACGGTTTGAACTGTGTTCTATGGCATGTGATGTGTGTAGTTTCAAATTGAAGATTCGATCAAAAGTAATATGAGCATACGTGACCATACCGCTAAGTGAAGTTTTGTGATCCCGACGAAAATTACCTGGGCTGTTATTAGAGGCAATGTCCGAGAAACCACTGAAGTCAGGATACGCGTGAAACGGAGAAGTCGGACACCATGTACCAATGGTTGTTTGGCTGGTCACAAGAGATTCAGGACCACCCACCATTCTGACAAGAGATAGGTTTTACCTTATATGAGTGTTTCGAGATTAGTGTAATGTGCGAATGACTGTGTTTTTGAGGTAATGTAGAAGCATGTGCTCCCTATGTTAAATTTCCGGATAAATAGTCTTTGTGCCACTCGCGTTCTTAGTTCGCAACAGTTACTAAGCGTCATCGAATTCAGTTTTCTGTGGACAGCGCCGACCCTGAAGGTGAATTTCGCCTGTTGTCTTCAGGTCATTGAGTCAGTCGTGGAGAAGCGAGATGAGGTACCTTTAAATATCTTGTCTCACCCTCGGTTTATCGCTTCACTTGTTGTTGCAATCACAGTAGCATCAGCAATGTGAACTGATGGTCGTCTCAGTGAATGGTCGAACATTTTAATTGAGTGATCCTGTCTGCTACGGAAATGATTAGTCAAACGACTGACCGAAAGTTAAACACGACGTCATCAACTGCATAGCAAACTCTGGAGCTATCTCCTAAATTCGACCTGGTCAACTCGTTCACTTTGCGGTTACGGTATGAAAACCCAAAATTTCTACCTACCGGTTATACTGTGATAAACAAACAAAGATAGTCAAACCACTGTGTGTGTGTGCAAAAGTTGATCGTTCAGTTCCTATGGTAACATGGCCTTCTGGCCTCAAGTTCATTCCTTTTGTACTGCTGCTGAGATACACCTTTGCTATCATTTGTGGTTAGCAGACGGGTGACGAGGTAAACCAACATGTTAACATCTCGCAACTGTTTCTCTTCCGCCTGTTTTATTGAAACACGTTTCAGTTGGCGAATACCCGACCCACCAGCAATGAAGATACCTAAAAACAAAACTAATCGGTTAATTATGTGGAGGTTTTCTTCATGAAAGAAGCGTCAATTAGACCAGACAGAATCCACGTTTGTTGAGCACGTCATTCCTCGCAATCACACCACGGTTCCCATAAAACACGATCGGTTGTGTAAACAACGTTATCGTGTTCAAAAATGGGAAATGAACCACAAGCTTTTAGACATCAGGGTCACAGTACTCACAAGATACTGGACTATCTTGTCACTATAGCAAGCCACCTCTGAATTTGTCAACACAACTGTGGATTCCGACAACCATATTGGTAGATACCGCACAAATGTTTAATTGTATGTTATACATATAGAGTTCAACCCGTCGGAATTTTTCCAAAACTCAGTGCCACAATTTAAAATAACATTGAAGAAGTCAACGTTGCAAAAATCACCGGACCCGGAATTGATATCTCCCGCTCAGGTGACCAGCTGAGCAACCGAATTAGCCGAATCCGTAACAGTACTGCGATCACTGCGACGTGCTCTTGTTATACCTCCCGTTCATGGTACGTGTGCGGTTGACGAGATTAATTTAACTATTAACAACCTGAATAGTTCAACTTCATGTCATTCCGATAAATTAGATCCAAGTAACGCAAATTTTGAACTCTTGCCAGTTTAATTAGCGCACTGTGCTTCCACCTAGGCAAGTATTAATAAAACACCGTTTCACAGTATGTGTAACAGAAACCCACAGGATAACACTTAGCTTGGCCACATTCATGACTCACCTGAAGGGAACCCACGCGGTACAGAAACCTGATAGCTTGATAAACTTGACAGTGATCCGAAATCGTGCCAGTGAGAGAATATTACGGAAGACAAGTGGCAGATAGTGCCCAATGATTCAAAGAAATGTCGGATGATTCACGGCGTAGATAAAACTTTTACAAAAAGCAGAGAGGGTTATGTAGAATGACCAATCAAAGCGGGCTAACCTAAGTTGTGTGCACGGAACAAACAGAAGCACATGGCAACCAGGTGGGAAGGTAACAGGTTCTTCGAGGGAGACAAGTGAATGTCAGTCAGTGGAACTTCGAAGAGGCACATGAGAATAGAGGAAAATTCGCCATCAAAGAGGTAGCTTGTATCGAGAGTTCTTGGGCAGGATGATTTGGAAAAACATACCTATCGTCGTTGGTTGGTGAGCTGTGCGAGTGCGTAGATTAACAGTCAGCCGCAGCACCCACTCCTTTCGTACACAAAATAAGCGTCAAGTTGCACACTATATAAGGGCCATTACAACCATAAACGCGTGGTTATATTCACTGTGATAAATTTGTTTACAGTGTTTGTCGGTTTCTGCAGTAAGTTAATCGTGGATATCAGCAGCTTTTAAAAAGTTATCTATTCAAGAAGGCCGGTAAAGTTAGACTAATTTTCACGTGCATCGCATGTATCTGGAGGATACCCAATCCCTCCTCTCTAGGCTATCACCCAAGTGATCCTCTTTTGCTAAACAAATGCACCGCTCAACTTCGCTGCTATCGTACAATCAGGCAAGGACTCTAAAAATGTGCTCTTTCTACACATTCCTGAGAACTAATGAGCAAAGTGAAGTACTTTATAAAGAATCCGGTGGGTACTTAATAGCAAAAAGAGCTCGAGCTAACCGTCTTAAACTGTTTCAAGCTGTAGCGTGTGAGTGGACAGCTGTAGAGTTGCATCCGTATTTTAGAGATCGGATTTTGAAATTGGCTGCAAGTCCAGCTTACATGACGTCACAAGATGTAGTTTGATTGGTCCAACATAGGACAAAGAATCTGACACATAGGGGAGGTTCTAATCGCTGACTGAATGTAAAATATCAATGTCGCATCTTATCACTGCGTTGGATTGGCTGACTGTTAGACTGTCTTACATAACCAGTCTCCTGTTCACCCTCCTAATTCACATACCACGTTGTCAAACATGCTTATCTTTCGGACTGTTGCTTCAACATGATTTGGTGTTATCGCATTCACATCCTCGTTGGTTCATCTCAGTTTGCGTTTACACCATATTCGCTCATCTTGCCTTCCCAGCTTTGTGAATCACCAAATCAACTTTGAGATGAAAATACACTGTGGAAACTTTGTTCTAATGATACAACGGTGTAATAAATACAGTCTCGAAAGATTTTATCTTAAATCTTTCGTGCTGTAGTCCACTGGAAAATCATAAGTGAAATTGACAGATGATAAACAATACATAGTGAGCGAACGGCATCATTGAAGTTGTTGTTCGAGTTACTTTATACAACTTCCCCAGTATTGTAGCCTTGATATTCCATTCGCAGATTATGAACATTCGGTTTCGGCTTTGTAAAAAAAATTGCGTAAATGTGGAGTTCTACTGTTTGGTTTCCTATAAACAGCATATAACTTCAGAATTTATGCCAAATGCAAGCTGCCAGTATATACATAAATATAAAAAATTTGCACAATCTGCTCCAAATCGGACCTGTGTTGTTTTGTGTCATGACAAAAAAGCGTTGTAACATTGTCGATGTGACAAACAACACAGCACTAAGCATATAAGTTACCATGTAAGTCAATCTAGAAAAAAGGTGTGCGTAAATTATCGGTCACATTCATAGGCTCATGTACATTCAGTTCGATCGGGTACGTGAGAGATGTTTCTCTCCACAAATCCGTGCAACAATCAACCGGTATTGCTGACCAGTTTTAAAAATTATCCTTTCGGTAGGTAGGTCTAGACCGTTTTGCATTAATAGACGCTAGGCGACTTCTTCCATACGATGTTCTCATTCATACTTGCGATTTTTAAACGCCCACGATCTACACTTTACGAGTTACCGTAATTGAAGATCGGTTAGACTGAAATCCGTCCAATTAATCGATAGGCCACTCAGCCAGTGATGCCCTTCGCTACTAAGTCGCTACTAAGTCTACCGTATAGAACCATTGAAAATAGAAACTCCTGACACATTGCACTCAGGTCGACCATCTTCTTTAAAACTGCAACGATTATGAAATTTCACCAACCAAAACGAACAAAAGTGGTCTTTCTGTCTAATTTCATATAACAGAAATCAGTGTGAAACTCGTAAATGTCGACAACCAGAATATAAGTAACTAAAACTCGGTGGTTAAAATAAACTTTGAACTTGTAGCTACCGGACACGTTGAATTAAGAGTAGATTAGTGTATATAATCACTTGAAACGCTCTAAAAAGCAAACCTGTGGGGCTGCAATGGAATTTTCTGGTGAAACAATAACAACTCTTTTGCAGCAACACTCTGAAGAAAAAAATACAATCTGGTCGAGTTAAGTAAATGAGAAAACGGCGCCGATTTAGGCTTTCGCGGAATTCACAGGACAGCCAAACATTTGATTGTGGCAACAGTCGACAGAAATCGGTTACTGGTTCTCGCGCTCTGGAAAGTTCGTAGTTTTATACCTTGCTCTTTTACCAGCGATATCAATATTGGGTCAAAATCAGTAGGACATCCCATAGTGAATGATTTTTTCTATGAAACTGATTGATAAATATTGTCAGGAGACGCTATCCGTCTGTAGTTATGTCAAAAGTTATTGCGTAACCCGTCCGAGCGTTTAATGCCATGACGTCCAGGATGTGTTGCCAAACAGTAGCAGACTACCGATAAGACGACTGCCGACAGCTGTGCATTCAAAGCGCACTGAACAGTGGTTCATCCTTGCAAAGATTCGGAAACGCATAGCATTTCACGGACAAGCCGGACGACAGCTCCATTATAAGCAGAATTCACGACCCCGGAAAAACGAGTCTCACATACACCACAACATATTAGGTGGCTAGACCGTTTCTTCTGTGAAGAACATAGGATGAGACAATATTTTTTTGGAGAACTTACAAAAGAGTACAGGAAGCTCAACTTAAAACATTCTCATTCACCATTAGCAGGCAACTGGTAGGCTGAAAAGTCTTTTTATGTTCAGGAACCAGGTAACTGTTACGGGTGTTTCTGGACGGTTGCAGAACAAGTTTACAACGGGCTGTTGTATCTCGTTTCTCGTCAGAAAAAAAATCAGTGTGACTTCATAGCTGTTAAAGAATGATGCTGAGGACGGTTCGTAAAAGTTTGTGCAAAACATACCATAACACAGACGACCTTGTCTTTATAAGCTCTTCTGTGATAAGAAGCCATAGAAAAAAAGTCACATAGCCTTAACGCAAAGCCTCTAATCCAACCGACATGCACTCAGCTGGTAAAACTGTGATTGTAAGAGTTTTGTTCAATGGAAACGAGCCCGATGGACAATTTATACTGTTGTGCAAGATGTCACTGAATATCAGCTTAACAGTGATTTGTTAGTTGTATCTTGGTTACCACTGTTATCTTCATACGTTTTCAAACTTAATGGTCATTGATGTTTACGAGTCACTTTGCTGAATCCAAACTTTCGACAAGCTACTATGAGTGCTACCCAATGTACTCGCGTTCAACAGCATAGGCACTAAACTCATTCGAAGGTTTGTATATGTATATTCTGGGTTATTTTGTAACTTATTACTAGCCCTAACTCACTTCCTAATGCTGCACAAATACAACAAATATACTGAACTCCACCACTTTATATCACTGAGGGTTGCTTGTGTCCAGTACTATAAATATTGTGCTCATCAGTTGGGTGCACTGATCCCAAGTTAAAATGATAGTGAGCGGGGTTTTGTTGTAGCTCAGAAATTGTGTGCTACGCACAGATTGATGGAGTTTCTATCACTGTCGCTAAGATTACCAGAGAAACGGAAACAAATACTGAATTCATGTCAGTGCCTTGTGGAAGTCATTCGCCATCAGAAATATTCAAGTCCGACAGATAACTACCAGTGTTCGAAAATTCAAAGTGCAAATGATACGGTCAAGCTTACTTTCTATGATTAGTGGTAAATGATATCAAGTGAGGGTGGGGCTAGTGTACTTGGTGACCCGTGAATTAGAGTGTCTCATGTCACACACACCTATTCAGCACCTTTATCTGCGAATAAAAGTCTAGCTACCTCCAAAGCGAACTCGTAAGCACCATTCAGTGTTTTCCAAACGCTTGCTATGGGTCGTGCCTAAAAGATTACAGGTTCGATACAATCTTTTCGACTGTGAGAAAATAGGTCTCGGAAGTCTGGGTAACACATCATGTAGCATATTTTTAAATATAGCGTTTCCAGCGAGCTTGTTAGATGCAGACCCACTCGCGGACTGATTCCAAAATATTTAGTCTTCGACAACCGACATGCAAAACGCAATAGAAGTGCGTTGAGTCAAACGAACTACGGAATGTCATTCACGGTATTCCGTGAGAAACGGTGACCGTGTGAAAGTTTGTTTTCTAACAAAGTTCATGTCAACCAGGGGTATCGTGACTCCTACAGCAAAAAGAAACCGTTTTATTCATTCTATGAAAATAACTGGCCCATTAGTACAAATCCGCGAAGGCGCTACAAATCTGATTATGAATTATGTATATATTCAATCCATGAGGGTCAGACAAAATAAACAATCCGAATAATTGGTAACTTGTTCACAATTCATTTGCGTGAATGCACACACTTCTCCCCGAAATGTAAGTATGCCATAACTATGGTCACATCAAGCTAGTTGATGTAATCTCTTTAGACCATTCATTCCTGAGCAATGAGATTCTTAAATATGTTCAGTATGAAGTAAAAGTTAACAGTTTGTCTTCCGATACTTCATCATTATCTTCATTCTCGGTTTTAGACCATTCCCACCGGTACTATGGCTACGGCTGTCATTGGTGGTGACAATGATTCACTTAGTTGAAAAGCAACAGATAGATACGAATGATCAGAGAGGAGAAGGAAAAAAATGAAACGAACAAACAAAAACAGCTGTTTCGTGGAGATTAGGACAAAACTTGAGGAGGCAGACTCGATATTGATTGCGACACAGTGCCATGTTAGATAGTGTTCACAACCGACGGATGAACGCTCGCAAATTTCCCAACCGGGTAGACGGTAATTTTCACGATATAAACGTACTCTGCAACAGCTCGTTCCCCTGATGAATTTGCATAAAACAACCAGAAGACGAGAATCATATGGTGTTCTCCCGAGTACTATTCCCTACATCGTGCTTTTCAGTTTTGTGTCCGTCTGTTTCCTCCCTCAAACCATGTCTTCCACTCTGTGGAAATTCGATTCGTTTAAAATTGGTCACGCGTATACGAAACGTTACTCCGGAGATTATCACATGATTAGCGCCTTCTTACTGTTACATTCATGGAAATAATCGATGAAGTGACTAGATATAGACAACATCGGAGAATCACGTACAAAATAAAATAATGTCCGGTTTCAGAAAACTGCAGATGACAATGTTCGTAAGTACACAAAGGAGTGCGTTGTGAAAGGTGGAGGGGCAGAATCACATGAACACGATATGAAGCTGTAAAGTTATGGTATGGCTTACTCTCTGGTAGTTGTTGGCTTGGCGCTTTGCTGAAGCGTTCACTGTTCGAGACGCGGCGTTCGTAGTTGTCCTGTGTAACTTGTTTGCAAACTGAGTCTTTCCGTGTGTGAGCAAGCGTGTTGGTTAACGCATGAGAATCTTTAGTGAACGCGCGCGTGCATGCCTGTCTGATGAGTGACAGTGGGAAGAGCTTAAAGGAGCCTCTGCGAACAGATTGGATCGGGACAGTCAGATCACACATACAATGTGGGTCTGTGGCTTCGAGGGTTGCAAAAGAATTAGGCGATATCGTCCGCATATTCAGTTTCAGTCAGCCTACTACCTGGTACAAATTCCGCTTCCAGGTCTTCCGGAGCCATGACACACCTAGAATATCGTTTATCGTAACGTCCGAAAGGGAGCGGGATGGAACGTCACTTGATGTGTAGAGCGCTTAAGACATGTACAGACATGTACATTCTGTACTCAGGACAGAAATAAAACGGCTTCAACAAACAGACAGTTCGCTAACTTCTCTGCGACGGACTTAGTCCCAGAAATCACGTCGAGCAACTGAGTCAAAAGCAGCATTGAGATCCCAAAATAACACGACCGTTACATAAAAACACAAGTGCCTGTCGCAAGGCAAACCGGAAGCTTACGTATTTCTCCCTTATCTAATTTTTCTTGTATTGCAGAAGTCGTTGCAGTATGGGACTCGTGAGCAATTTTGAAGTGATGGGGACAGAGCCAATATCTCTGTGATTGTCATGTGACGCCTTTACATCACTAATAATGAGAACGATTGTCGGTAAGCACCAGTCATGAGGTAACTCCTCAGGATAAAAGTAGTCAGTTTAAACAATAGTCTCTTATCACCATCTTCCGAACATTTAAAGAAGGTTTGGCCCTTGAAACTTAATACAGTTCAGTAATCGGATTAACAAATCTAATCCGCTTTTTGATGAACGATTTCCGGAAGTGTCATGAATAAGTACACAATCCTCATCGTCCACAGCGAAGTAAGCTGGCTCAGGTCAGTTTAACTGGTCCTCCCAATGCCGGTTGGGGTCACCCCACTGTTGTATCCAGGTAAGCAAACTATTAACGTTCGACTTAGTGCTCCCTATTTGAATCACCACTCTTCAGCTTACTCGGCTTTGAAATCCCGGAGCTAGTCAAAAACTTACTTCTGCTGTGTACTGACGTTTCGTACTGCTAAACTGTTGACAATTAGTTGCTTTTTAATACGATCAAAGGCAAACACACGCTTATGGTTTGTGCTGAGCTAGCCATTTTCTTAAGGGCGAAAAGCTGAGTAGCGCGACTTGTTAATAAGACCTGGACATGGACTGTTCATCTACTGCATCTCAACTATCTCGAAAGTTAACTCAGTGCAGGGATTGCCTACAAGAGTATCGAAAACGTTTCATTCCGAAACTCGTTTGATAAATTTTAACTCACTTTATCTCGTCCTCTGCAGTTAAAATCTGCGAATTTATTGCTCAAGCATCCTAACAAACGGTACCGTCAGAGAAATATACATGAAAAAGCGCCACAGCAAGTCACAACACTCCGTTCACCATTATATCTAGACGGAATGACTAAAATATGATAAATCCACGTGTTATATCACCCTTCTATGCAATATCCACGTGTTCAAAGTGGCTTAATTCCAAAGCATGAGAGTTTCAATCAACGAAACATTGATGCAAAATCTATCGTTTTCCTTCGGAAATCGGCGCCTCCGAAATAAACCCCATAAGCCACAACGTCAAGTGAACTGCTTGAGTTAGAAACAACAGTCGTCCAACCTCCTGTTATGCTCAGTCTGAAAATCCTCACCACGATCTGTCATTACAGTGTCACCAATGGTTGCTTGTAAAAGCAGACTGGATGTATACGTTCAGGTAATTCAAGTCAAGTTTCCCGATAATGTGGCTACCAGAACTTTTCAGGCAGAATGCAACTGTGCTCGGGCTTTCACGGTCAACCATAGTAAACTGTCCTTGTGTAGGCTAGTGTGTGATAGATATGTCTGATAGGTTTTTGTTAGGTTTGCATTTATTGCTATCCAGTTATTTTTGTCTTCAGTTCCAAAAGTTTGCTTTATTCGCAATTGGCTTTACTGGAATCATCGCCGAACATTCTTTCAGAATCACTCAACGCATAGATATATGTACACAAGCATTTTCAACTCCTTCCTTCCTCATATGAATGATGAGATAGATGAACTAAGTAAGACCGCTCGTTCTTGGCACGTTCTTCATTGCATACAACCGTTGATTTTACGGCAAGTCACTAATCTAAACTATCGCCTAGCGGGTTCAATGTGATCTGTGATTTCGACCTCTCTTGGAAGTCGACTGGAGTTAAAAGGACAGTTACTGTGTCTCCTCTCGAGACGGTCGGACAACCTGATCAGTGATCACAAGCGAGAGTGGTTGAGCGTTCAGATTGGATAATTCGGTCGTGCCTGATGTGAGGTCAATGGCGCAGTGGTTAACACGGTTACCTCATGATTGGAATGGCCGGAGTACAAATCTCGGCCGTGGTAAGGATATGCACCACTGATGAGCTCTAATGAGAGCGAAACTCGAGTCTAGTGCTTCTTTTCGAAAGAGGCTGGCTGGACAGTCTATCTGGATGCGAACGCTGCGATCAAATGTGAGTGATGGTCAACTTGAAGACAAACCAAATCCCCGACTACTCATCAGTAACAAATTAAGATTTAAGATTTAACAGCTTACAACTTAGTGGAATCTGTGCAAAGAACTGTTGGGAAATGACGCAAAAAAATACATTTACCGGTGTGAAACAGACAAACGGGAGATCACCATATCAATAAACAAGACGTGCCGAGAAGAACGAAGGTAAAATTCGAAATGTTCGCACTACCTCAGATGCGAGGATGGGATGGAGAATAGCAGTCAGTGTACCGTATAGAAGTCAGGAGTTCTGAACCTTGAGTCCACGTCTCGTCATCATCTAACTCATCGACAATGTAGTAGTCCACATTTCTGATGGTTGGGAACAGTGATGGTGTTGTTCGTAGCTCGTACAGTTTTGAGGATGGATCAAACTCCACGCTCAAAACTATACGCTGAAACACTTACGCAATGATGATGTCACCTCGCTTGGTGATGAAACGTTTGCAACCGAAATGCCAAGCTCGGCGAACATACCAATACCTGAAGCAGTCCATATTTCTTCTCACTGTTTCCACCTAAAATATGATGTATTTATTTACAACAGAAGTGCTCAAAATAACCACCGCGATGTTTCCTGGGGGAAATTTGTTCGAAGATTTTACAAAGATCGTTGGTAACAAAGTGGTCATTATGGATGTCATATCCGAGTGCGAGTGATTCACAGACTTCTGAGCATATGCTCACCGGAATACCATGTACAGATTGATTTGAAAGCAATTACGGGATAGTGACAGAAGGACTAGTAGGTAAATACTTGAAATTTACGTCGTACAGACCTGAAAATTTCATTTGCCTCTCTGCAATGTGATGTGTAGAATAGCACTAAAACCTGTAGTTACATAATATGTTTAGGTCAACAAAAATGTTCCCATGTTGTATGATGTCCGACTGTTTGTTTGCGTGGCATGCGACTGTATGGCGAGAATCGATAAAACCAAACACTTCCGATCAAACTACTCGTCGACTGCTGGTTTCTAACCTCTCCAGCTAGTCTTCCGTAGTGGTGTTGTTTACAGTGTCAACGACAAAATTTGTAAGTTCCATTTAATGAATATATTCTCTCCATTCTTAACGGCTCTTTACATATCACGCTGGGTTAACTAACACCTGAGAAAGGGTGCTTAGTGTGTCCTACCCCAAGATACTCCTAAAGTCTCTTTTCCGTTACAAATGCACTATATATTTTGCTCTGGCCTCACAAGTGTAAGTTTGAAGTGTGCACTCAGTTCAGAACTCCCATCTATTTCAAGCAGTTTCAGTGATCACAAATGTGGGGGTTGATTGGTAGGTGGTTTCAACCGGTTCACCTATTCGGTAGCTAACAGGAACTTCCCAATCACGGCCGATGGGTGGATCGGAGCATCGTTGGGCAACGATGTGAGTAGACCTTACTCTGGAAAAATAAGACATCCTGACTAATCAGAAACCATCCAGTTGTACACCGAGTTTTTTTCACTAAATAAGTACCATAGTCCTTACTACTAAAAAATGATAGTTCAATACAATCCTCACGGTTTCTGCGTGATAATTTCGGATAACACCAGAAGGAACCTGAAGAAAGCGTTTTTTCGAGAAAAAGATCAATAAACTTGTCAGCAGTCCGTACAAATCAGGCTTGCAAGATGATACAGTGATACAATTACTGTATACAGATAGGTGGCAATGTGTACAAGTAGTCCTGTGCGCCTAAGAGGCATCAACGTGGAACATATTTTTTTTGAAAATAAAAACAGCTGAGGCGTTTATGAACAAGTAATGGGCAAAATTGTTGGCAGTCCTTGTTTGAAATGTTTGTGTGGGACGCACATTAGTAGAAGGCAGATGAAAGAAATGGGTTTGAGCGTACCCCTCAAAAAGAATAAACCGTTCCAGGAGGATAATCACCTTCATCCATGAATGGGATGGCCGTTGAATCATACCACTTCTTGTTTACCCGTCCTAGAAAAAAGTTTTAAAAAAGTCAAGTCGAAACTAAGTTTAATGTAGAATACTGTGTTTGATGTGCACCTTAACGTGTGCCTCTCTAGAACTGCGGTGGTTCACGTTTGTTTGTTCGTATATGGGAACGAAAACTTCTGATGAACAACGAGTAAATTTATCAATGGTGCAAGAAACAGTACAATGAACAACTTAACAGATATCTAGATTGAAGATGTCATGCCACGATAGGTCGCATTTCACCATCTCACGAGTGTATAGATTATTTGTACATTACTGAACCAATCGGATAACTATCGATGACATCAACTGTGCAACAGATTTCAACACATGACAAACCAAATAACCATAACCACGAGCGCATGATGCTGTTGCAATCCAATCATGATTTTACTCTTACGGAAGTTCGAATTTGATTTCTTGTCCGCGTCTATCCGAATTCGATCACAGTCAACTATCGGGATGTCACAAAACGGATCTTGATGCACCTATTCACATAATTCGATTCCACATAACATCGCATCATATACAGCCCCTCACTGTTCAATCTCCTATTCTCGTGCCACTCTGTCAGAATCGATACTACGCCCGGGGTCCGCATGTTAGTTGAGTGTCGTTTCAGTGTGCTTTAAGGTACTGAAAAGTTACTTATTTCAATCAGGTTACAACAGGAAGCAAAAGACTATGTCATCGCCCTCAGAAATCACTAGTCTTCTCTCGGTTAGTGTACTGTACGTTTTGACACGATTATGTCACCATTATGACGTAACTGTTTCATATAAATGTTATGCATTTGGCCTGATGATGAATAACCGGAAACATGCACAGGTGTTACCTGTTTTACCAATTCGCGAATCATTTTTGTGTTGGGCTACTGGTAGCTCAGGAAATGCAAGGCTTTCCAATCGGCAGAATATAAAAGCTGCTCGTGAACAACTGTTGAAACTACAGCGATTGTGAAATCACTATTATAAAGGAGTACACAGGCCACTATTTTATAGCTAGCACTAGAGGACAAAGCACGTGACGTGAGGGTATCAGTCCGATCATATAATGCAAAATTGTAGCGAAGAAAATCCACCTAATTCTTGGTTCCAAACGTACTCAGTCTGAATTTCATGATCCCTTCCGTTTCGTTTGTTGCGTACCTGCTCGGATAATGGATGTGCCTGTGGTAAACTTGACCGTCGGTAACCATATATCAGTGCGCCCCTCACCTCGGATTGCGTGCACCCGTCCAGATTGTGTCACGACCTTCTCTGGTCGGATGTTCATTCCTTTGTCTGTTTAGGTCTGCTCATTAGGTTCATCGCACAGTTAATATCACCGCACTGAGTTCACAATCTGATTGCACAGTCATGTGTGCAAATCCATTCTGCTGTTTCAACGTTCTACCTATCCAAATGAAGCCAAGCTGTTGACTAAATAGGAGTTCACTTGTTCTGCCGACACAGCTTCCGTCCAAGGCGACAGTCACAGTGATGACTGGACTTGGACGTGAACATTACAAGTAAGTTTGTAACTCACAACTCATTATCTGTTTCGTTTTGGCCCGTTAGCCGCAGCAAACGCCGCAAAACGTACGCTTGAGTTGTTTCGTTGGGTGGGAGGCATAAGGATATGTGAAACGTTCATGTGAAATTGTCTGACAAAGATTATATGAGTACAACCAACTTTAGTCGGCTCTGCAATCCACAAATGATGAACATGAAAGACAGTAACGAGTTTTGAGTGCTAAGTTCAATCAGGTTGGATGTTAACACTCTGAAAGCCACACAAAGATTATTTACCACCAAACAGAAAAAAACGATATTGGAAGTGTTGTTTGCTTGAGAGCAAACGAAAATGCGTTTTAAAAATAAACTGAAACTGTAGGACTGATCGGAGTTTTTAGACAGCCAACATTTAAAGGCGTTCTATCACATCACAACGAGGCTGGTTGCTTCACGTAAGTGGGCTTCTGTGCATTTGCAAGTGGTCAGGCCGAAAAAATCCAAAACAACTTGGTTCTGAAAGCCCACATATATTTGAAACTTAGAATATCAAACCGTCCCCGAGATCAGTTGATCTCCTTCTATCGATGAGCAAATTGAGACATGGAACACCTTCAGCAAAGAAACTGACTCACACACAATCATTTCGTCTGGTTTCAGGAGAACACTATTTCGAGACAGAAATCACTGTCATTGGTCAAAGCTGTGGTTCATTTCATAACCGATCCTGTGATCCCGTGCTCCCTAGGGATGACCTCAAACGTGTGCAAAACCTATCACCTGTGGAATTTACGTGAGCACAATAGGAGGTTCTACTCTTGGAGTAGATTTCAAAACTCATCCCAAGCGGGCAGGTAGGTTACGAACACAGGTGCAACTTGAGTGTCTCTATTTGCGAACGAAAGGATCCTCTCCATATTTGCCGGATAATGAAGGATAAGTTTGCGTAAAAATGGCATTCCTTATAGCATCAATAATTATGAATAACGCCTATCAGTCACTTAGACAACTGCAACAGAAATCGACACCAGCTGGGTAGGTTCCAGAGCAGAGTTCCGTGAACTCTATCCTGTTCAGAACTGATGGACTATCTACCGTTAACGGTTTGATGTGTAAAATAACTCAGGCTATTTTAAATTCGGTACGGATTATTGAGTGGACGGGTGCGCATTTACCACACTCAACGATCTCACTGTTTTGTACAAATTTCCGTAAAAGTTGATCATGCCAGTCCACATATCCGTAAGATTTGTAGCAGTCTATCCTGTACAACCGATCACACACTTCTATAACTTGACGGATTGGAACCTGTCGGAAATAAACAGTTCAGATAGAGGAAAATCCCGGTAATCTATAAGACCACAAGAACAAAAAGGCAGACGAACAAAATGAGCATCACTCACTGGTTGGCACTTCCCTGACGCCGGCAACAAGGCGCCCATTCCCCGGCTGTGGATTTGTGTAAGTCACCGAAGTTACATCAGGTTGCACGCCATCTTCCATACAATGTGTCTCCAAAGTAACTGGTCTTCGATCCTTTCTCTTTAACTGAAAAATGGTATCATGTTAATAAACGTGTTACAAATGTACATGACATTTCCGAAAGTAGGAACTGGTGCTCTGAAACAACTAACAATCGTTGAGAATTCGACTGGTTAAAGTGTAGCAATCAAAATCGTACGAAATTAGTTTGAATAACATTTCAAACAATGTGTACATGTGCACAGGTAGCCCGATTATAACCGAAGTGTACAAAGAAAACAGAGATTGACTGCGAGTGGAAATACAACTTGATTCGAGTATGTTAAAAACGGGATATTCCGGTCACGTGACTGTGACTGTATGAATATATGCCCAGTTTGGAAGGGGGGCAGCAGTGCAAACCTGAGGCGTTTATGAACACTAAAATGTACAGTTGACAGTGTTGTTGCGACCCGAGGGATTCATAGGATTTATGGATTACATATGATTCATAGGATATTTACAGATTACAGGAATCTGAAAATGTCTATTTACATCCGAATAAGCGTTGGACGAATTAGAAAGAAGACCAAGGGAATGGATGCTGCAGTTCCAGAGGATCAAGCTTAACAAGATTACAAAAGAGAACATCAGAGGATTACGTGCGGAATAGACATCCAACTGTTACTTAACAAGCATAAGATTGTCGCAGTGCAGCATAGAGCATCAACAGCGAGAGGTCGGGAATATTTTCACATTACCGCAATAAATCTGAAGATACAGTTATCCGAACACTCGATTTGGCGGCCGGAATGTGTGCATCAAGTATGCGTTTGAATGCAACTATCGATGGCGCAGTTACCACAAGCTCCGGTAGGCGATTCCAGCTTAAGCATAAGTGGTCGCTAAAAGTTATCTGTGAAATTCAAACGATTCATTTGGTGTAATTTTGAAGCGTTACCTCTTAAGCGGTTAGTTGTGTCAGCAACGAGTAGTTGTTAAGGGGTATTGGGGTCAGTGGGGAATCGTATGAACTAAAATCGAAATTCCACCAATTTTCTAATAGTTCATTGTGAATTGTCTTTGTATGCAAAACCCAACTAGGGCAGATAGGCAGCGCAATTCGGTAACCCATTTTGTATCTCCACGTTTTACTTTCGCAATAACAGTAGTGTCCTTTTCGAAATAAGAAAAAAACAAGCTTGCTGAGTTAGCTCGAGCTGCGGACATTCTAGTGAAACAGTCAGAGTGGAACCGTCCAAACAGTCTGATGAGGGATTTAAATTACCTGTTGGCTTTCGTGACCATCGAAGCATCGTTGGGAGACGGGCTAAGGTTATTCGAAACAATGGGGTCCGAGACAAGCTAGTGTGTGGTAGTATCCAGCGTTTTGCCTTCAAGAAAGTAAGCTGTGTATCCCGAATGAGGGAGGTGCATTAATTTGCATTTGGCTGGATCACATAGGAGGAAATCGTCTGCGTTCAACCGGTTTAATTTGTTTGAATTAATCTGTGGATTCTAATTTTTTGCCATATCTCATTACCACCAACACGTGATGACAACGGGAAGTTTGCAAGGTATTTTATGCACAGACAAAATAAAAAGCTCGGTTCATAGTATGGAACCTTATGGCCTATTGATAGATACAAGTTACCAACCTGTAAAATTATCATTAGCTTCGACAACAGAGTTGGAACCTTGGATGAAGTCGGTGAGGCACAGGATTACAAGATTTTCCACATCATAGTTACGAGGCTTCACACACACACACAGAGCGTTAGATGGCCTACGAGGTAGAAGGCTCTAATAAAATCTAGGAAAACCACATCAACTAGTCTGCTCTTATCAGCCGCCTTTTTTCACACTTCTTGGGAAGTAAGAGAAGTAGCAACACAAGACTAGCCCTTTCGAAACCTACACTGACTCTGAAGCAACAGTGCAAATCGAATGAAATATTCACCTTACTGGTCGTCAGTCGAGCTCTGTACAAAGTTTAAGACAACCGATAATAGTGCCATCTACCTGCAATTAGCAGGCTCGTTCCGACCACCACCTTCAGAGATGAGTGACACCGTGTGCAACTTCCACGCTGTGGAATTCTTGTTTTCTCAGAGTGATCGATTGAAAAGTGGCCATACCTCAATTCCTTAGTATCAGAAAAGGGATAAGATCAGGAACAGAGGATTTATTTTCACAAGGCTTTGTTGTGTTTCATGATCTTGGTAGTGCTAGCATTAGATCTATGCACTGACTCTAAGGGTGTTGCTAGCGAATATGCCCACATACTCGAATATGACGGTCATGGGTGGATTGTCAAGCTGAGACGGCCATCTCACCTGTGTCAGAGATTGCGAGACGGGTTCAGATGATAGGCGTGATATTGCCATAGTACAGTTTCGGTCTGACACTAAACTTGTTTGAAACAAATGGTTCCCTCCATCTATTCGAATGTGCCAGTGAACACATGAACACAATACTGTTTCATTAATAAACAACAATAACCAGGAATGCATTTCTATACACACACGTACATACATATAGATATATATATAAGTATAAAACTAGTAGGGTGATACTGAGGGAATAAAACAGCAAATGAGCTGGATGATACAGTGTAAAACCGGTAGGTTCATGGGAGCACAGAGCTTAAGTAAACTTGCTTTTGTGCACAATGTCGGCTTGAGGCAGCTACTCGCCACTTTTTAAGCGAAACGCAGGACACGTGGATTAGTGTTACGTTTGATACTCATCAATGTCCATTCGAGATTATTCCGATGATCCGTAGCCAATCTTTGTACGGAGATTCATCAACACCGTAGTTATATGTTTCGTCCAAAACACACAAAACTGGAGTACCACTCAGACCGATTTTTGCCTATAAGCAATGCCTCACAACATAAACTGGCTGGATTGTTGACATAGGCAATGACTTCGTTACTGCGGAATGTTGACACACATGCTATCAAACATTCGTTCGGTTTAGGTGAAGATCTCGACAAGGTCAACTCTCGAGACGAACTAGTGTTCAATATTCACTCAGTCAATGTTTATTAATGTACCAATGAATGACATGATGGAATTCAGTTGTGATTTGATTTTAAAAATTCCCACAAATCTACTGAAACTGTCCGTAACACTATGCATGAAGAACAACAGTTTTAGTTTACTGAAAAAGTTTTGGCAACAAAATGATGGAGTCGCCATGGGGAGCCCGTTGAGTCCAATGCCCGTGTCCATCTTCTTACTGAACTTGTTGGCTAAACCTAAGTGGTACTTGCGTTTGTCAGCTACACAGCTGTTTTCCAAGTTGCGGATTGTGCAACATTCATCGTATGCTTTTACAGTTCTTTCCAGCTGTGGTTCAAGCTGATCACTTTACTATCAGTAACCATCATGTGCAATACCGAAGTGAGTTCTTTGATCTGGGTTGTGTAAGTTGTCTGATGGCAACATGACTGTCGACGTCTTTTGGTGTCAATGTTCATAATAAGCTGCCGGTGGCCATCCAGTGAGGGATACGCCCAAGCATCGAAACAACAATCATCGCTACGTTGTTTGGTCAATCCGCCTTGTAAACGTTCCTCGTGAAGCCTTGCTTCGGGGGGATATCTTTACGAACAAGAGTGGTATTAATTCGTTAGAGCATAATCTAACTCTGAATGTTCTTAAGAGACCCTCTGCTGTGTGAACCGTCTCCCAGTTTCGGTTGAGCGCGAAGTCAGGTTTGTATTGCAGGATTCAAAATCGGGCAATGCAAATTTAGCATGAACCTCGCTGGTGTTGAAGTGAACCCCGGTATAATTAAAATCGCTTGTGAGTAGAGTCTGTGAGAATTCCGCAGAGATCAGCTTGCGTATGGCGTCACCAGGTAAACAGTCTTTGACCAGCAAGACAGAGAGTGGTCTGGAATAAGCACAGACAATTGGATGATAGGTTAAAATGTTTAACGTTCTGAAGAATCGGGTTGTGCACCGATGATCTCTAGATTAGACTGTCAAAGCATAGGGCTACAGTGGTGAACTTCATACACCGACAGTTGCATCGACACACCATCATATCTGGTTCATCAGCTTCCTTGTCATGCATCTCCCACATCGATGGTTATCACCGCAAGCTCTTAGATGTGCGATTGTGAGTTGACTGAGTTCGGTCAATTCGTAGTTGTTTTAAGTGTGTTTATACACTTGTCAACAGCTTTGCAGAGACGTTCTACTTCGTCACCAAATGTCAGTGACTCTGCTTTCCGTCTTGGGTGTCCGAGTCTGCAATCGAGCGTTGTGCACTGGATGACTGGCAAAACAGATGTTACACTGGAAATTTGTTGTAAGTCAAACCTAATGGATAAGTTAGACAATTAATCAAATTTATCAATAGACTGTGGTAGCAGAAGCTTTTTATCCATAAACCACACTTCCGGATTGGGAGACTTTTGAGTGTTATGGAGACTGATCTGGCCTGTGTCAACAGTCTCGTTTTTTTGATTACATCAATAGACAAGCATCTAGCACAGCCATGGTACAAACCATATATGGAATTGAAGCACCACCCTGTGTATTCCTGCTTATGACAATGAAAGCTGTTCGGTTGTTCCGTGGGTTGATTGTTTAACAGTTGAGTACTTCTTTACCACGTTAAATGGTATAACTTGAAGATGCAACACATTCTCAGTTATTGCCAACACGTTTAAATATGAAACGTTGACATCTAACGATCGATAGAAAATATTCGGCAAAAATCCACTAGCCTGCAATATTGTTTCTAATAGCAACATACGAGAACACAGATACAATAAGTGAGTGTTCACTACAAATCTCCGAACAGTCGATATTAGGCATCGGATAGTATGTAACAAAGTCGACAGAACTAACGTGTTTGAGTCATTGGAAACTACTTATTGACAAATTGAAATTTTGCCACAAACTTCAAGAATGTTTACCTATTAAGTACAAAACACTTGTATGTTTGATTTAAGAAGACCTGTACTGAGTTTGTGTGATACTGTCAACTTTTCCACGAATGATATACAACCGTGCATAATACAAACAGGAGCAAAGGCTGTTATTCATTTGTCAGAAGTGGTTATTTAACTTGACTTTGTCGAAGGAAATTACGGTCAGATATTTTTGAGAGATGCCAAGTACCTTGATATCCAAAAGCATGAATGGATTGGCACAGCACACTGTTGTTTGTTAATCACCAAATGTGTGTTTGAACGTTAGGCAAGAACGCAGCTGCACGGTTTACACACTTGTTTAGTGAACAACAATTTTTGTGTCGGATTTTTTCCATGACACGATCGAATTTCACTACGGTGAGTCTTGGTGATTGATTTACAAGATGGAATAAGAAGAAATGTTTCACAGTTGAAATAGTGGCCACTTTAACTGAATGCAAACTGTTAACTTATCTACCTATAGGGGAAACAAATACCGCCGTCTAGTCCAGCTCGCGGTTTCCAAACAGTTATATGTTTACTTACGGTTTATCCCATAGTTGAATTTTCCAGATTTTTAAAAGACGACTGTAAACAATCTTAAGACAAACTAGATAACACTTCAATCGGTTGACGTACACTACTGAATAAAAAAAGGGCTACACGATTGTATTCCAGGCAGCTTAATTTATAGTGACATGCTACGATGCCTCAGTTGTGTTAATTTCAAACAAGATTCCTCTTGTTTTGAGTGGGTCCTGATACCGAACAGGAGCTCGTAAAATGTGAACACAGCCAGTTGGATGCCGAGAATGCGCACAATGGTCAAACGTCCCACAAAAGATGATGGCTCACTCCATCCGGATTTTGTCTGCGTAACACCCCGACCGGAACCGAAGGGACTATCCTTGTTTCACCCAATACAAAGAGAATCCAAAACACTGAATTCCCTTGATCCAGTTCACCAACAACGATAGAAGACATACCGCGAGATGTTAGCATTTTGTTTACTCTTCTCAGTCACGAGCGTGAAACATTAGCATATATAGGATATGCGAATGTTTCCATTGTTGTTGATGTCATCATTTCCAATAGACTCTAATGTTTTACGTTCATGACTGAAAAGAGTAAACGAAGTGTGAGGATCTTGCAATGTGTGTGTCGTTCATCGTTCTTGGTGAACAAAAAGAATCAGCATAACGATCCGGCTGTGCCACCATTGTCCTTTATTCCATGCTATCGGTTATCTTCTCCTAGTGTCGGTCCCTCTATCTTTTGCTCCTGGACGGACTTGGCTTTATAGTTCATTTCAACTAGTAACGAGTTGTATTGTAGCCCTTAATCTTTGCGACGCATCAGCATGCACCCCCATACCACAGACCATTCAACTTTCACCTGGTCTCGAACGAGTAGCACCGTATGTCCGACAAGGGGTCCTGTGTGGACTAGGGCTGTGCTATCCAAAAATAAACCAGATAAGCTGGGTTCACTTTGGGTAGTGGTCTGGTCGACAAAAGAGCTTGAAAACGTGAGAAAGACACAAAAGTCCGCGAAACTTTTATTGTGTTAACTCAACTACTTCGCGCTAAACTTGTAAACATACCGAATCGGAAGTAATACACGTTTTCTTGTATACGCAAATCTATAGGAAGCGCGGTAAAAGAAATGAAGGACATATTAACATACGTCTTGGTGTATATACCAGTAAGCACACTTCAAAGGGGTTTGTCAACTGGATGAGCAACCAGGAAGCAAGTTATAAGAAAGCAAATGTTAACCGACCTTCTGCATCACCGAACATCCGTTGGTTACCAGTCCTCGAAAAACCGCTTCATATGTTGATACGTCGTAAAGTACTGATTTGATTACAGTTTACCTGTGCAACTATAAGAGTTTTTGACCGCCCAGCCTATTATGCAACAAAAGCAGCAAACAGTGACTTTGCGTGTACTCTGACAGACACTAGGCAAACACACGACCCTTGATGTGACGTTCACATTCACTCTAACCCCCAATCCGTTCGACATGGAATAGTTGTCAATCGACGAGAATTATCGAAATGGCCCTGATATCTCACATTCGACGTCATCCGGTTTCAAATGAAAAGCTCCAGTGTTCTAAACCATATTCCGTCGATTTAGCATGGCTAATGATACAGTAAATATGACTAAACATACTGCATCGAAAGTAAAAGTTTGGGAACGTCCGCATTTTTCGCCAAAAAGTGAAACTCCTATTGGATGATGACCTCCTGTGAGTAACGAAAGCGTTCACATTCTTTCTCCCGATCTTAAAGGTTTATCGTTGATAAGCAACGTTCTGTGTTCAACCTACTTAATCCTCGATACGACGGTCCGATGTTCAGATGGAGAATAACGTAACACGTGATACATATCTGGTTGCTGTACACCCGCACTCCCCACCCCGTTTCACTGACGGACTCTCAGGCTCAACACTTTAGCAGTTGGCTACTTCAGTCTTGACAATGTACCTTTTGCCGTAGCCAGTAGAAAACTCGAAGTTAATCATGCGCACACAAATATACCGATCTGGTGAGATGCAGAAACATGCAGCTGTAAGCTTCCAGCTGACACAGCATATGAAACACATCCAATAAACGCTTGTTTTCGGTGTTCCGCCTTCAGGCTGACTACTGTGCATGAATGATCGTGTGAGGCATGGAACATCAAAAAAGTATGGAATTCATCCTTAGTGTCAGATAAATCAGAATTTGACGTCAAGCTACGTGTCGGTTGGCTAGTTCATTGCACATGAAAAATGAAATTTCAACGTCAGGAGCTTAATTAAGAAGTAAATTTTGAGGATATAGACTGTCATGAAGCGCATATAAGCCAACCTAGATGGCAAACTTTCTGTTTTGATAGAAGTTTCAGCCAGCCCATTTCGAACGGAAGCACCAGATTCGAGTTTCGACCTTATTCGAGCTGATCCATAGTGCGTATCTTTGTCCGTACCAGAATTTGCACTCCGGTCCTCGTACATGTAAAACTAACGTGTTAACCACAAAGCCAGTAAACTCGCAATAGGCATGATTGTGTTCAGACGCTCATCCATAAACTTGTGTGAAAAGTATCCAGCCTGCCATATAAAGTGGAACGCTCTGTTTCATTCAACTGGTAACCCTGTGATCAGGACTTCTCAGTTAGGTTGAACTCACTGTCAACTGCCTACGGTCCCAATCGTTAGAAGATCGGGAAGTTTGAACACTTCAGACAGGTCATTCCACTAGTGGACTATGAGGAGAAGCACAAGACTCAAGTTGCGCTTCTTTAACGGCTAGCAGTGCATATCCTCATCCGGACAGGAAATTGCACTCAGACCCTCGTGAGACGAGCGTATCAATCATAATGGGCAAGCTAAACACTGTTTCTACGGGGTTATAATTAAGCGTTTGCATACGTTTATTCCGTCACGCTTACTGTGAGGTTACTGGTGATGTGGATAACAGGCCACTCGCAAAGAGATGAGGTCTAGAGTGGAAATTCCAATCAGGAAGAAGACATGCACTACAGGTGAGTTCTAATAGAAACTAAACTCGAGTCCAGTGTGCTTTTTTAAGTAGGTCTGCCAAAAATCCTATCCGAATTTGAAGATTTTGATTATAATTGTCTAACCTAACATCATGGCAAATCGAACTCAACTGTGGTCAATACCTTGCAATTCAACCTGTTCCTAGACGATTGATGTATTGATTGGTACTCTACTAGGTCGCAGTTCTCAGTGTTTTGAAAGTGACGTCAAGTCGTTTGATCAGTTAAGATAGTATCATCCGCACGTGATTAACACACGTTAACGTAATACGGTTAACTTGATGATGTAACATCGAAAATAAGCACATTTGCTGGACTTCCTTGAAAAGAAAAAATCGGACGTGTTTCGGTAGTTTGATTCGGTGTGCGTCGCGCAAACCATGGGTGCAGTTTCAAGAGTACTAACATAAGATCATTAAAAACCACACAGCACCCGACGATACAGACGTTGGTTGTCAACACAACTAACCTTTAATGGGTTTCTGTTGAGCCAGCTGACAATTGAAGCCAGCAGTAAGTTTACTGTCCCGCATCATAAACGAGATATCGTAGGGTTTTTACTTACAAGCACAACATGACCATGATAGAGTAGGCCAGTGAGCACACAGAATTTAGTGTTCACAAAACATTCGTCGAAAAATCTGTTGGCATGATCCGAAGTAGACAATCAAAGCCTCTTTCCACATGCTGACAATGCGAAGAGTGAAGTTGCGCTGGGCGCCGCCACTCAAAAAGTATCGTTATCACAAGTGCAATCAAGGTGACCACAACCAGATACAACTTGATGCATTCTGGTCAGGCACGAGTGATACGCACTTTCAAAGATCTGCAGTGACAAATCTTCCAGCCTCCTTGGATGAAGCCGTCAGACAGATTGATGAGGAACAGTTGAACAATAATCATTTGCGCTCATCAGACTGTAAATCGCACTACTGGAGTGCGTAGGGAGTCCGATATAATCATGTGACCATACAAAATCGCTGTTTCAAAGCTGCATCACTGTTTTTCTCAGAATACATAATCCGGGACCAGAAAAACTACCTTCAGACAAAGAACGTTGTAATCGTCCATAGGTTCGTTATGAACGATTTCGTATTATACGGTGAGGTAGAAAACCTTACGGTACTTTAGAGAAGCTTGACACGATTTAGAAAACACCGCGATGATAGGAATAAAATATTACTGTCTCTAGTTTATTACGCCCCCGGATAAGTATGGCCCCTTACTACCAATAGTTATATCTTTGAGTTACTGGCTCTAGGTGAGATCTCCAACGAAAACGGTCCATCCTGCTGCTCAGTAAGTCGATCTTTTCAATCAAAAGCTCCAATCCAACCGTTTGTTCAGTATACGAAGTTATTGTCGTTTCGACAGAGAACATTGCATAGTTTCACTGGCTTATTTCTTTGGCAAATATTCGTGATTTCAGGCAAACAGGTCAAAGAGCTGATTTGACGGACATTCTCTTCAGTCTGGAACCGAGGGTGCGCAGTCACCAGCATGTGCATTCATAATCCTAATGTCGCTGTTCAATTGAATTCCGCTTGAATGATGTTGGTGATTAGCGATGCTTTCTAAGAGATTCTGACGATGATGAAACCTAACCTCGAGAGCAAGCTGGACTGGAAAGCGTACTCAGCTACTTCAGGTTAATGGTAGTCCGTGCGCTATCCGACTTAGTACTTCGCTCAAAGCCTGTCGGTGCCGAACAACAAGTGGTTCAGGTTTCCTGAACATAAACCCAAGACATGGGACAATCAGTATGTTTCCAGGAGTGACTTGTACGATGCCCACTTTGATCATTTGTGACAGACTGAGCTTTTATACACCACTGTGTCCGCTGCTGATATAAACACGCGAATATTATCCCACTTCCCAAGGTACATATGAATGACATAGTGACAACACGGAACAGCAACCGCAGTTATGCGTCTCTAACAAGTTGAGATCCATAGTTGAGCCAAAAGGCTGGAAATGTGTCATAGATATTGTCCTGCACAACCCAACAATGAATACAAATGGGCAATACTGCCGTCAGTCACCAGTGGACCAACTCAGAGTGTTGTTCATAATGGAGTAATGATCTTGACTCAAGCAACGTACTTGCCCCTGTCCGATATGGTCTAACGGTTACTCAGAGGTTGTTCACAAACGTAAAGTAGCCGAGTGAAAACGACGAAAGTAGTGGAAACGCTTACCGATTCGCACTGACAGGCAGACTGTACAGGTCACAGCAAAAATGCAACCCAAACAAGCATTCTTCGGGAATCCCAACAACTGTACGAACCTTATGCGCAGGAACATAGTAGATGAGGCAGAAGTGGATTTTTGTCCATTCGGTAGCCCCATGAATAAGTCAGCTGAGTTCCTCAACTCCCAATAGGACAAAGATGGGAACTGAAAACTGAACTAACAAGAAGTCTGTGTGATGACCTCGAGGATCATCTGGCCTAGCCAGTTAAAGATATGGAAAAGCGGGGAATAGTCTAGCGCCATTTCCATTGAATCATGGTTTTACTGATCGTCGGCGAGATGTTAACGAAATTATGTGTAAAAAGACTGCTCACGAGTTTGTATTCTGTAGCGTCAACTTGATGGGCGTGCCGAACCTTTTGAGAGGCAGTCTTACTGGCTTAAACGAGCCCAGTCAGCCGTGGGCGGTGGAGACGGTGTGTTTGGTTGTGACATTCTCGACAACCCTCCGTCGGGAACTGCCGTTTCTTGAAAAGGTCACGCAAACAGTCACATTCAGTGATCGTGTGCTCCAGGTGCACGTAGTAAGGTAGGTAGCAAACGGATTCAGTAAAGGCAAAATGATCGCAAAGTCCTGCAGCAGTGTGGATATTGAATGGTAATTGAGTATACTTGGGTAGAAAACGGCGATCAATCGCCAACTCGCTACTGTGAAGGGGAGTAACGTCACGCGAGTCAACAAGATAGTTTATCAAGGGAAACAAAAAAGTTGGTTGGCTCTGAGGAGGAGAAATTATTTAACCGTCGTAAAGCAATTCGTCAAAAACCGTCTCCCTCTAACTCTTTTCAAGAGTAATATTCTCAACAATATTCTCAATGACAGATATTCAACCATTTTATTCGTGATTTAACCTCAACCAGTGAAATACGTTTTTCTGACCGTCGAAGTATCATATGTGTTTTAAGTTGAGTCAATTTCGCCATAAAAACTGACGGCATCATTGTTTTATAACACAATCAGAGACACTCATAGCGCACCGGTATTCGATCAGCCTATGTTTACAACTGTTTTCTATGGAAAGAAACATACTCACATCTCAGCAGGCTGGTGCCAAGTATAAGTACAAATAAAACCCGTATAACCCCGGTTTTCCGAATATACAAGACCAGAATACATCTGTAGAATTACTCTGCGCCTATCTGATCGACATCAGGCAAATTCTCTCTTGGCGAAAAGTAAACGACCAACGAAAGGGAGATTGTTAATTCGACTGTCTTGTCAAAGCTGCATCAACCGCAGCGGAACTGCATCCAGAAGACAAAAGCCTGCTTCACACCGGACAGCCACGTGAGATGATAAATATGGGCCGGAACGTTTCGATTTATGCTACTTTCAACGCCACCCCAATCAAAAGCCAAGAATGCATAGAACACTCGGTGAACTGAATGTGGAAACAAGGAAACCATGCACTTTTTGATGAGCATAAATGTTTGGGGTATCTCCTTAAGCAGGGTTATGAGCAGACGGAAGAAAAGTTTGTCAACGCAGGTAAACCTGCAAATGTAAAACCAGCATATTAGCAACGGGAAAAACAGCAGACAGGCTCCTGGTTATGAAATCCGCTAGCGTATTCCCTGCAACCAGTGAAGCCATGCACATGGCCTTCAGATCTGAACGGTACGACTGGTACCCCCACATTCCGGTACCATGTGGCCTAATAAATCCATTAAGTGTGACCATTGCACGCTGGATAATATTAAGGGTATCGACCATCCTGTATTTCTGTTAGTTCCGAGCTATACTGCTACCTTGACGAGGTGGTCGGGCTTGTGTACCAAATTTCATCCGACGGGGTATGCTGACTAGGACTCCGGTCCTTCCAGGTGCAACCTTGTCAGACAGGCCAAAGGGAAGCAGTCAGACGAACAGCAGTTACACTCATAGGATTGTATGTCGCACTACTGACCGCG
This sequence comes from Paragonimus westermani, assembly GCA_008508345.1. Classification (NCBI taxonomy): domain Eukaryota; kingdom Metazoa; phylum Platyhelminthes; class Trematoda; order Plagiorchiida; family Troglotrematidae; genus Paragonimus; species Paragonimus westermani. Next base: position 50,838 of record QNGE01001780.1, on the reverse strand, counting down.
TAGGAGTGCTTAGGCAGTGACGCACGATCCTGTGGGCATACAGCAGAACTATTTTTATTGTTTGCGGCACTGCTGTCTTCCGTATCAGGAAGAAGGGGGTTAGAAAAGGTACCCTTAAACAAAGAGCACTCCGATCGCCCAACGGTTGACCGTGACCGCCGGCGTATTATCCAATACGGTCGAAAAACATCAAATATCTCTCAAAAGCCTGATGTAGCTTCGAGTACATCCGCTGCGCGCAGCAGTGTTCAGAATCAGACATTATTGTCTTATTCACTGCGCCCTC